>VUQI01028996.1:3081-15321 GCA_015106735.1 Paratilapia polleni | reverse complement strand
ATTCTTCAACACAGCCTGAACTCCCTTAGGCAAGCTTTCCTGTCATTTCTTTAAGTAGTCTTCAGGAATAGTTCTCCAGGCTTCTTGAAGGACATTCAAAGCTCTTCTTTGGATGTTGGCTGCCTTTTGTTCCATTCTCTGTCAAGATGATCCCACACTGCTTCAATAATGTTGAAGTCTGGGCTCTTAGGAGGCCAATCCATGACTGATAGTGTTCCATTGTGTGTTTTTCTATCCAGGTATGCTTTTACTGCATTGGCAGTGTGTTTGGGATCATTGTCATGCTGAAAAATGAAGTTGCTGCCAACCAGATGTTTTCCAGATGGTATTGATTGGTGGATCAAAATCTGACTGTACTTTCTTCTGCATTCTGTGTTCATTATTCATCAATTTTGACAAGATCCCCAACACCACTGGATCAAATGCAGCCCCAAACCACGACAGAGCCTCAACCGTGTTTTACAGATGGCTGTAGACACTCATTGTTGTACCTCTCTCCTGACCTCCTCCTTACGTACTGACAATAATTTGAACCAAAAATTTCAAATTTGGATTCATCACTCCATAATACCTGTTGCCACTGATTTTCAGTCCAGTTCTTGTGTAATTTAACATACCTCAGGCTTTTCTCCCCGTTTCCCTTCCTTAAGAATGGCTTCTTGACAGCCGCCCTTCTACTGAGACCATTTCTGATGAGGCTTCAGTGAACAGTAGATGGATCAGCTGAAGGGCCAGGTGCATCTCTCAGGTCCTGTGTCAGGTCTTTGCTGGATTTTATCCTATTTCTTAAGGACATGACTTTCAGCCACTTTTCATCTGCTACAGATAGTTTTTAGGCCACTTTTACTTTTGTCCTCCACTTGTCCAGTTTCCTCAAATTACTTTAATGACACACTGCACACCATGCCGAGATATGGCAAGTTTTCAGCTAATAGCTCTTTCAGAATCACCTTGTTGGTTCAAAAATACTACTTTATGCTGTCAAACTGTGTTACTTTGGTATTTTTCATAGGTTCAATTAAAGAAATGGGAACAAATTGTGTTTTTGTGACAGGCTGCTAGTAAAAAAGTGCCTAAAGATACAATTTAAAACTGGTTCTTTGCTAAGTTGTCTGCTATCTGCTTGAGTTAGGTCTCTCTCTGGTCAGGAGTAAGGACTAGACTGAAAATGAGTGAAAAAGCAACTAATGCCCAAAGAAAAACTTTGAAAGACCTTCAGAAAGCCTGGAGAACTACTGCTCAAGACCACTTAAAAAATGACAAGGAAGTCTGGCTCCTTGGAAACAAAATATAAAGAAATGAGGGATGTCTCAAGGCTTTTGCACAGTACTGTATATGGGATATCGTTCTTCTTAATTTTTTACATTTGATATTTTGGCATTATTGCATAGTGTTTCTGGCTTGACATCCTCTACAAGTAACAGAGATTTGAAAGGCAAGAAACCAGAGCAGTGACAACATCATTGCACTGGTGTGCCTCCTTGTGCCAATAGTATAAAACTGCATCTGGATGAAAAGAGGGGACAAATTCTTCTGTTTGCTTGCTTTTATACTGTGTAGTACTGTAAGTGAATAATCAGTACTAGAGTGGAGTTTCCACAAAAGACTTTATCCTTCTAAAAAAAAAAATTTCCTCCAGCAATGAGTAGTCAAGTTAAATGTGAAATGTACCTCTGAGTCAGATCTGTAATGCCCGTGTACAAGTGAGAATTCAGACACCAGTGGTTTAAATAAGATACTCGACCATTTATTAAATGTACAGAAATACTGTTCAAAATTCACACAAGAAGGTGTTAAAGGACAAATCCTCAGTCCAAATGTAAACAAAATGGTTGCCCCATCATATTGAAAGCATATGCTTTAGGAATGACAGTTCTCATACTCTAAGGTGGATTAACAGCACTCTTGATTTGAACCTAATTATGGACAGCTCAATGTGAGTGTCAGTGTCATCTGATGCTGTTAACAGCTTGGAAATGATCACACCTTTGTAAACATTAGAACTGATGGGTACCTTGAATTGCAGTGGACTAGTAAAGCTGCTGAAGATTCATTTTCACTACCTTTTGGACTGTGCACATATATCCATCAAGTGCTGTTAAAGATTTAAGATTGTGGCTTTAATAATGGATACAGTGCTGCAAAATTACAGTGATTAAAAGAAAAAAACAAAACATCACAGAACATCAGAGCTAGTACTTCATAAACATTTTACAGAATATACTATTTTAATCTATCAAAATGAATTCATGGTTGGCTTTTTGAAGTTGAGAATGAAATGCATTCATGTTAGCTAGAAATCAAGACAACACAATAGTTGAAGCATTGAAGACAATCATTTCAAAACATCCCAGACCATTCAATTTTTTTGTCTTTTGTTTGTTTTTTCTGTTTTTTTTTTAACCTCAACCTTATTTACAGAAATACAAACTTGATATCAAATGCAACCAAATTACAAGAGTTTAGTAAATTTACCAAAAACACTTCATCTCCAGTGTTACAGCACGGGTCGACTCACACACTCTGACCTAAAAATGTGCTTACCTAACCATGTCTTGTGAAAGCAGGACTGATTTTCAAAGGGGAGCACGATTGACTACCACACTGGCAGGAGCCGGGACAGAGACATTAGCTGCGTCTGTAAACATTCACGTCATGATCGCCATTGGACCTCAGTTAGCAAACCATGCATGGATGTATGTTTACCTTACTACTGATAAGCAAAAGAACATTTCTTTTTAGCCATTATAACACCGTTACACCTCTATCCGCAATCCATTTTGTTTCCATATCTATATAACAGCTGCCAGTTTGGTCAGAATACCACAGAAATCCAACACGGCACCCAGCTCAAAATTAGATTTAAAGAAGGAGCCTGCATTGCTTATTAAATCATTTTGTACAAATGGCTGAATCTGGCTCGATGTGCTTATCACAGCATTTTACACAGTAAATCAATAAGCACTGAAGCAAAAATTCCTTTACTTGATCATTAATTATGTGGTGGTTTTATATAAATTATTACAATCAATGATAACATGTTGACATTCATTAAGAAGGAAAAGTACCCAGTCATTCATAAAATGTAAACCAGACTAAGGTTTGTCCTACATGTGGAATTCTTTCTCAAATGAAAACCTCAGACATTTGAGCCTGGAGTATGACTGGATATGTTGAGTGATAGAAAGCACAACTGCCCTGGTGGAAATTTAAGAGGTGGGGGTGCTTATACATATATAAAAAGAGAGAACGAGAGCGAGAGACACACACATAACATTATATATAATGATGGATTCCCAAATTAAACATGGTCAAAGGTTTAAATAATGAAGTAAAGGTATGGAAAAGTAATCCCTTAAGGGCAAAGGTTCAGGATTCAGCTCTAAATGCTTGGCTTCCAACAGTTTCTTGTACTCTTTTGCTCAACAGGGTTTTTCTTTTTGGTCATCTCAGGCACAGCCAAAACTGTGGTCCTTAAAAATGGCTTGTTTCAGACAGAGTAAAATGAGGGGCTATGTAAGGGCCTGTAAAAGATAAATATGGATTTGTTCAACTGGTGGAGTTCAGAAAAATATTATGAAACTAAAAATGAGCTAACAGGTTCCCTTTAATGTTTAATATCCCTCTCTTAAGGTCTATAATGAAGTAAGGGCTCTTTAATGCTTACACAATGACTTCAGTTCTTCTGTAGTTAATAGCACAGGTTGACCTATGGGCCCATATGTGCTGTGAAGCATATCTGCAACAGAGTGACACATCATTTTTTGGCTCGCCAAGACACTCTGCTGTCTATTAGCCTTCTGTTGGCCTTCTTTTAAGTAACAACCAAAATAAATGTGATACGAGTTTAACATAAATCCTAGAAATAAGTTTGCTGCCAGGAGTGGCTGAAAGTTAGAGAAAACAGATTTGTGGAAACATATACAGTGGCAACATATTTGCTGTTGGGTCACATCATTCATCTATATGCAAATAAACATTCAGTGATTTAAAAAAACAAAAAAAACAAAAAAACAGCAACACATGAGCTGAAAGGTCCCTGCTATGGTGTTAATACACACTAACAAAAATGGCTGCATGAACTAGCGTGCACCTACTAAGCTCTAAAAAAATGCAAGTATGCACCTTTAAATATGGCTGCATTTTATACAACTAGACAAGCAAAAATGTGTTTGATAAAAGAGGCCCAATGTTTGGTCATCTGCTAAGAGGAGTTAAGAGCAATATTGTATGAGCCGGATAATATGTACACAGTGAATGTGAGAGCTGGTCTGGAGGCAGAAAAAGAGTTGCTCCCCAATCCTACAGACACCTCCCTAAATGCCATCTGTCTCTCACTTGGACATGGTTTCTCACTCACACCTATTTCCCCTCCCTGTCCTCTAGACGGCCTGGCGTAAAAATGTAGTCCAAAGCTTGTCTCTCAGCAGCGGCCACGTTGGGGTGCCACAGGTCCACCATGAAGACCACCCTGGGGCCGTCCTCTGAGCTGCCTACATGCACAAAGAATGCAACAGGAAAATCAATATTATGAACTGAAATCCATAATAGACTCACGTTAAAAGGCTCTCCATTTTCCTTAGCTATTGGATTAAACCACTTTTAGGTCAATCCTCTTTCTAGAATAAATAAACGACACAGCCTAAGATAAGATTCAATTTTAATCCCTTCTTACCCTCGTGGAAAGCCCTGTGAAGGAAAGAGTCATCAAAAAGCAGACAACTGCCCTCAGACCAGCATTGTGGCTCTCCACCAACTACAAGTTCACAGGAAGGGGGCACTCTGAGACCTATTGGTGAAAAATAACAAGTCCACATGTCATTACATGAATTCAAAAATACATGCATTTTAAAACATTTTTTGCTTGTATTCGGTTGCTCAGGTGACCAAATGTACAGTTCATAAAGTGCCCTGTATCATTACAATATATTGTTCTAAAGCATCTCACTAAAGGTCCTGCATTCATAACAATAAACATCACTATTTACAGCCACCTCACAGTGTACAGATGGAAAGGGAATCAAAGCTCAGCTGCAATGAAAACATTTTTTAGCATAAAACACAACATTTTACATTTGCCTCCATGACTCAAGAGAATTCAGGATTTCAAGAGCAGCTGATTCACTGCGTTGCTCCTCCTCTTTCTTACAAATACACTGAAATCATCTGCTGTTGTGTTGGGTTAAATACACACTGAGCCTCATCAGTTTCAGTTCACTGAACTCTCTTACCCAGGTGGCATCGGAGCCTGACATTTGTTGGGCCGTAATGCTCAGTGATGAGCGCTCCAGGCGTCAGTACGGAGAAGCAGGCGTTTCCAAACACGTTGTTGGCGATGAAGGTGCGCAGCTGGCCCAGTACCCTCCAGGCACGTGGACATCTCCTGACATTTAGAACCAGAGGGGTGCCTTGGTTGACCAGGTAATAGGTCCACCACTGCCCACGAGGAGTGCTGTTGGCCTTCCACCCTGGCGGGAGGGAGGAGCCGCTGCGACCTGGAGGCTGGTGGTAAATGCTCTCAAACTCAGCCAGAAGGGCAGGGAAGCTTTGCTCAAGCAGCTCAACATCATGTCTCTGCACTTCTCTGGAGAAGAAAGGGGCTGATGGTAGGTCAGGGAGGAAGAAGACCTCTGGCCGTTGTATGGTTGGTCGACTGTTAAGGTACCGGCCTTGGTCACGGACTCCTTTGTGCACCCTGCCCATACCTGACCAGGTATAGCGCTTGGCGTATTCCTGCAGGCTGTGATAGAGCCTCTGGTTCAGACTCTCTCCAGCACTGGTACAGCGGAAACACTCTGATGACTGACAGAAAGCAAAGCCGTTCTGCTCCTCCAACATGGATCCATGCTTCCCTTTTCCCCTGCCACGACAGTCTGAACTCATGAAGCCCCCCACCACCCCTCCAATCCGTCCAGGGCCAGCTAGATACCTCCCACGCAGAGGGCTGGAGCCATGCTCCCGGCCCACCCTGTAGCAATACCACATAAACAGCAGCAGCACACACATGGCTATGGCAAAAGCACAGATCTCACACTCCCTTATAGACTGCATCCCTCCAGCCACCATCTCCCTCACACTCTCCAGTGACCACTCCATTTGGGTTGTTTCTGGATTGCTGAATCGGGAGGAAATATAAAGTGATGAGGAAGGATCAGTAAAAGCGTCTTTTTTGACTGTTACTGAAAGGGGCCGTAACCCACACACAGGGCCTTAGGTGTAGTGTAAAGCAGCTCTTATTGCCCCTCCCTGATGTAAACAGTCTGCTGATTAGATCCGACACACTTGCTCTTCAGGCCCAACATTTCAGCACTTTGCAGCAAGGGAAGGTTTCTCGTTGCATGATGTCTGGCTGTGTGGTATTTCTGCTGCTCCCTCTTTTGCTCTTTCAGACAAATGCAGACAGACACCACGCCTTAGGGTTATCTGTTCTCTGAAAACCAAAGACAGAAGGAAAAGAAAGGCAGATGAGATGAGAAGAGGGTACAGAACTGACAACAGGAGGATGCTGTTATCAGTACTCCAAACTCTATTGACCATTAATGTGCACCTCTGATGCAGGACTCATTACATGTTGCTTTGTATCTGTGAAACATATCTTCCTCCTAAGAGTTTGACAGCAACTTACCATCCTGTATTCACATGTTAAACACACCTGCTGGAAGTCACCCACACACTGTGGACTTCAAAACGACTGCACCCCATGCATACGCACACATACTGTGAGAACACAATTTAGAATTCAGCTTTACACACACACACACACACACACACACACACACACACCCCTGTTCGGCGCTCTATAAAATCATGAGTCATGGGTACATTGCTGCATTTAATACAAATCTCTCCCCTTTTGTATTTTTGCGCACCACGCACACACGCGCGCGCACAGAACAGTGAATTATATAAACGTAAACAGTGTTGATACCCACCCACATTTATAATTGGCATTCATAGGTTGCTCAGCAGGAGCTGCATAAATGGATCCTCGGGGGGAAGGAGGGGGAGAGGGCTGTAGTCTGTGGAATCGTATGCTAAGTATAAAAAAAAAAAGGCTGGATTACACGAGTATGATTATATAATGGTAATGGACCGGCAGCCAGAACGCGAGTGCAATGCGTCAACTGTGATCAGAACTCCACTCTGCGCTCTCACCAAAAATGGTCGGGTAATCCTGCTCCAATAGATCCTCCCCTACATCCTGTCTGACACCATCAAGACGCCCCCACATCCCCCCACGCACTCTCGCTGGTTTTCGGACACACTGACCACCAAAGCCTGCCGAGAAGAGCAATATAATCCGCACACACTGCCCTATTCTTCCAAATATTCCACTCTTTCAATGTAATCTGACCACTAGAGATGCTGCCACTGGGTCCAAGCTGTCTACAAACTGATGCCCAAAATACTGATGAGCTGTAGCATTCCATAAGGCTCGGTAAACAAGAGGTCATGTTTCCTTCTCTCTACGTGGATGTTTGAGGCGCTGATTAGTGCACAGGTTTGCATTCATACCTACTCAACATTCATGACTGTGGTGAGTGTAGAAGGCACCGGCGCACAGGTGTTTCTCCAGGCGAAGCTGCGCACCACTGCAGTGCACACGGTAGACGGATATCACTCGCCAGCATCATAGGAAACAGCTCCAAAATGCACAAAAGAAGTCGTGTCTGGAACCGACAACCACTGTTTAACAGGAAAAAAAACCTAAAAGCTGTCCTACCGACAGGTGGACTCCCTGTCTGGCTGTCTGTGCTGGACAGCAGCGTCGGATAGGCTTCAGATAATATTGATGTAAATACTAAAGCTCCACTAGGGAAGCCACCCAGCCTGGAGCAAAGAAAAGAACATCCAACAATATTTCCTGTTGTACCTTTCAAAGTAAAAGTCTAGATGGGGAGGGGACTGAAAACAGTTGAGTCAGCAACAAGCAGTGAAGATGCCACGAACTCCAAACTCCATGAGAGACAATGATGCAATGATTTCAAGCTACAAATCAATAGATTTTACATTTGCAAAGCTCAATAATCCGGACAGAAGTGTACCTCAGACACTTTAAGTTCATGGAATCAGAGGACTTGTAAGAGACAGATAAAATATAGATTGGTCCAGATCATAGTCTAAGAGGTCTGACTTTTAGTTCTCAGGATGGGACAGGTTCTACAATTATGTTTTAAACTGTCTCAAAACTCTGACTTTAAAGAGCTTCCCCCATAGCCACACACCAACCTTTATGTATAAAATTGTTTCATTTTCCCCAAACATGTTACCTACATTCTTGTTTTGTGCACACATTTTGGGTAATAATAACACTTTGCAACTCTAAATATCTGCTTTGAATTTTTTTCCCAGGCAAGTTTCAGAAAGCTTGAGATCCTGGTTTAGCTTCAGGGTTTGGTAAACCTACTTTCCAAATCATGCTGCTGCTTGGGCTGCTGGGATTCAAACACATTGTGTGTTCTTGAGCTAGATGTAGCAGGGACAGGTGGGCATAACCAACCAGTCAGTTATAATTTGCAATAAAAGATAATTAAGAAAAAAGTATCAGATAACCATGGCAATTAAATTAATATGTGGATGCACCATTAAAAAGGTCTTGAGATTCAGTTTCCAAGTTTACTGTGGTCAGTTATTTTACTTTGAAGGCAACATTGCCTTATATCCGGTTTTTGTCCTCTTGATTACTTGACTGAGCTGGGAACTCTTCCGCATGTCTCATGGCTCGCCCATCGACTGCTGTTTGACATATCTGCAGACACCATTTCCCAAGATGCATTGCAGTTTGCAGCTTCCTAGATTTCACCCACAGCCGTCATAAAGCAATAGTTTGATGATGATAGTTTATGACAGTTTATGCACAGTCAACAACTTTTCCTAGAAGGATCCAACCACAGAGCTCACCCCTGGAGATCCTACCTTCATTCCAGGCTCCCCATAGGGAAGTCTGCAGGTGCCTGGAGTGGGAATAGCATCACTCGTAGAACAAATCTACGGCGGAACTGTCGGAATGGACGTGAGGGAATGTACAAAGAAATGGAAAAACTTGAGGGGCAAATATGTTTGCCTCAACAAAAAAAAAAAAAACTGACCACAACAAAGACTGGGGACCCAGGAGGGAAAACAGTCCCAGCATTTCATTTGTTTCTGTCGTGGCTGGCACCTCTACAAATATTCACCGCAGAAGACCCTCTGCGGCGAATATTTGTAGAATATTTGTACGTAATCTACGTAAGTGGCCGACGCCGTTGCCAGCATTCATTCCTGTGCACGGTGCAGACATACCGACGGCGTAGATCAGGCACGTGCGCAGATAGACCCTATATGGTGTTCAGGCACCTGTCCTTTCGGCCACTTACCTGATAAGCGCCCTTTTTGCGAGATAGCCAAACATAAGCAATAACAGCCCATCATTAACTTATAAAAACAAGCTAGTCTGATTTAAAATGTACAAGTGAACTCCATTAGACCTTTTTGTCTGACAGCAGAAAGAATTACGGGATCATTAGTCTATGCTAATATTTGGATGTTTGAAACGTTAGTCCTCATCCTCTCCGTCTGGAGTCATACATCTTGTACAGAAATTCCGTAAAACTTACTGATTTTCCATCATTTTCTTTGCTTATGGGCGTAGTCCAAAATCTTTAGATTATTATGAACTCACGAGCACACACTGTGTCGGATGAAAACAAAGTACACACATCCAGTGGCGGTGCGTGCGCAAGTGAACCAGGTGTCTGGAGCTGTGGGCGCTCCACGAGGAAGAGCTTTCTCTCAGTGGGCTGTTCAGTGGTAAAGCAAGATGAAAAAATCCCTCAAAGTTTTATGCGCGAGTCCGCCAGACATGAGCAACAGCATGTCGTGTGTGTCAGTCTGACCTGCTGCAGAGGAAAAAACAACACACACAGAAATGCAAACGTGCAAGTCCAAAACTGAAGTGTGCACTTAAAGTCAGCTCCAAGTGTCAGTCACTTAGTTATCTAGCCTAGATCATTTTTTTTAAAACTTGTACATTAGATAAACCCTTAATTATTATGTACAATAGTGATTTGCCAATTGCAGCACAATGCCAAGAAAGGACAGGTTGTTGCCAGTTCTTGTAATAAGTGTAGAAATAGTGAATACAAAAGACCATTGTCTCCAAACTGATAACTTTGTAGAACTCTGTTGATTATTAATCTGGTGATTTTTGATCTGATAGACATCTGCATGAGTGTATGGGTGTTACAATCAGTAAATCAGTAAGTAAGAACAAAATGTGCTACTGTGTGCAGCTTAATTGTTTTATAAATACTCACGTATGTGCCCATTTGTTGCCTTGAGCACCTGCCCCCCAAAATGTCTGTGCACGGCTATGATAGATTTAACACAACCGCATAAAACAGGCATATCAGGAATGACTCCACGGTGTCTCCAGCTGTCCGTGTCCGCAACAGAGCTGAATCGGCAGTTTGTTGGATCACACCTTTCTATCCCATCTCCATGTGGTAGTTGCGCACTGATGCTGCTCTGCCTGGTTGCTCTAACTGTGTGTGTTGTTGTACTTGTGAGGCGCAAGTGCCCAAATGACACTTTCTCAAACACTGCAGACTCTGACAAATCTTCACAGACTGGACAGTGAGTGACATTTTAAACTTTTGACACAGTTTGTTCTGTTTAGTTATGGTGCTAAAAAGGGCTTCACGTGACGCACATTATGCAGTTTTCTAGGACCAAACTTTAGCACTAAAACATCTTTGAGAACTCCTTAACCCGCACAATCATCACAGAAGTAACCTATTATGTTTTTTCTCTACATCTACTTAGAAGACAGCTATTAATTTCCAACAGATATGCTTCAGGGAAATATACTGTATATTGTACATACTGTACATGCCATTGTGACTTACATAACCAAGGCCTATGCAAAACATATACACGCCACTTCCCAACTCGTGGGGCATTCTACCAGAAATGGACATTACCTGTCCTGGATTTGTTATGGTGAATAAAACTTGCATAATCCAAAAAAACCCCCAAAACAAACCAAAAAAACAAACCAAAAAACAAAACAAAACAAACAAACAAACCTAACAAAAAACAAACAAACAAACAAAAAAACCCTCTTAATACTGACCAAATAGCTGATTTCTTTGAGCTTTTGTTAAGGAATATGTCATTCTTTAGATTTTTTTCTTTATTAGAAACACTTTTGAAAATGACAGATCCTGACGAATGGACTGTCCTCAGCAAAATTTGAGTTACATCTTTCATAGTTCATATGTGAAAATGAAAACTTTTAATAAAAAAACATACTATTAATATAGTTCACACGAGGATAATAAATACCTTAATCTGTTATCATTCACATCAGTTGATGAAATATAAATATTTATACTTAATTTCTTGAAAATGAAGAAAAAAAATGTTGTTTTCCTCATGTCTTGTCATGCTTACATAAAATCACATAAAAAGTGTGCAATACACCTTTAAGGCTATGACTCAGAGGAAAATACACCGTTTGATCAAGGTGATGCTGACACTGATCAAGAGTGAGTTTTCTCATTGAATTTGATGATTTTTAACTTGTTTTTTTTTGTTGTTGTTTTTTTTTTTTTGAGGGTGAGCTAAACAGGGTCAGGTCCTGTCACACTAAAATTTCCCAGTAAAGAATGAAATTGTTTTAAATCCAAACCGTGTTTAACAAGATTTACTTGCATGTCAACAATTTTGATGCTAGCATATTAACTGGCTGAGCAATGGCAGATAAATAGCTGACTGTCAGGCCCTGTTACAGCCCATTGTGACAACACCTGACAAGCCTGTGACAAATGAATGACATTATACCTTTTTATTACCTTTATTGCATATAATACATACAGTCAAAAGATTGGACACACTCACCCATTCATATGAGTGAGTGTAAGTGTGTCCAAACTTTTGTCTGCATGCCACAGAAAAATATTGTTTCAAACGGATGTAGACAAATAGACACAGACATTGCAAATTGGAAGCTTTTTAGACAGTGGTATTGAATGTTGGGCCTCTTTACCCACTTGAGTTATAATTATTATCATTAATGAATATTGTATCTGGCCATGTTATTGTTGAATGATTTTAAAATGATTTTTAAAATGAATTGTTTAATGAAATTTCAAATTTGCTGTTAAATGAAAAGTTTTATATTTTATATTAACAGAAGTTTTTTTTTTTTTTTTTTTTTTTTTAATTTTTGTTTTTTTTTTTTTTTTTTTTTTTTTATTT
>VUQI01028995.1:0-13143 GCA_015106735.1 Paratilapia polleni | reverse complement strand
TGGGAGAAATATGGTCTCTCTTTCTAGTCCCTGTCAGTACTCTCGCTGCAGCATTCTGGATTAATTGAAGGCTTTTCAGGGAGCTTTTAGAGCAACCTGATAATAATGAATTACAATAGTCCAGCCTAGAAGTAATAAATGCATGAACTAGTTTTTCAGCATCACTCTGAGACAGGATACTTCTAATTTTAGAGATATTACGCAAATGCAAGAAAGCAGTCCTACATATTTGTTTAATATGCGCGTTGAAAGACATATCGTGGTCAAAAATGACTCCAAGATTCCTCACAGTGTCACTAGAGGCAAAAGTAATGCCATCCAGAGTAAGTATCTGGTTAGATGTTAGAAGATTTTTAGGGCCAAGTACAATAACCTCAGTTTTATCGGAATTTAGAAGTAGGAAATTAGAGGTCATCCAGGCCTTTATATCTTTAAGACATGCCTGTAGTTTAGGAAATTGGTGTTTGTCATCTGGCTTCAAGGATAAATACAGCTGGGTATCATCTGCATAGCAATGAAAATGTATGCTATGTTTTCTAATAATACTGCCTAAGGGAAGCATGTATAATGTAAATAGAATTGGTCTTTGTTGGTTTTACTGTGATTAAAAATGATGTAGCATTATTCAAAGGTTCTATAACATCACTGTCACTGACAGTTTTTCAGATCTTACTCTGGCCTGGTGATGAGGACACACAGACTTATTGTATTTCAAAATTCACCCAAGTGCATTCACCATCGAGCCTAAGGTTGTTCATTTAGGCCTTACATTTGTGAAATTCTGACTGACTTAATTCAAGAAAGCTTTTTTAAGTCAAAATTTCAAAAATCCTCACACGAAAATCAAGGATAAAGTTTGCGCTCAGTTCCAACTTGAATGTCAACAAAACCGAGCTGACACTTGCTAACAAAATACATCAGCAGCTCATCTTTGCCCTAAGCAAGATCCCCAGGGAGTTAAATACTGCTGTTCTGTCAGATGCTGCTGAAGTTACAGTGATACTCACAAGGTGACCTTTGAGGACGATACCTTGATGCGCTGACTGTAACAACATTTGACTGTGAGAGAAAATAGTCCATATTCTGAGATTGGAAGGGTGGCAGTGTTTTGCATTATTCACACAATTACTGTTGCCGAAGTGTTTTTGGAAACCCACAAATATACCCCCATAACAGCCAACGGGAGTACAACTGATAGCTGGAATCAAGTAACATATTTTAGAACTTACCAGGAAGTCCTCTCCTTTTTTGTTCTGTCTCTACATAAAAATGAAGTTGAACTGTTCAGCTGGTGGTGACAGTAAGCTTGTTTTACATTTCTGATTGATCAGGAGAGTCCCAGCTGAGACTTTCATGAAACTTTTAAGCGAAGATAAAATAGTTTCAACTGGGCAGAAGCAAATTTACTTCTGTTTATGTTGCCTAGTAGCTTGCATCAGTATGGTATGTAATCACGCATAAGTCAGCCAGAAAGCCGCGGTTCATGTCCCATTGAGATCTTTGCATGTTGCGCTGTCTTTAGATTTGTCTTGTTTGCACAAATTTTTGCTTTCTCTTCAATTTGCTGGTCAGGTTTGGACACTAAAAACTGTCTGATTAGGTTTAGGAAAAGATTGTGGTAACCTTGCACATTGGAAAATTATGCTTAACCTGTGTGTCTAAATGTGATTCCAAGGGACTCTTTACAAGAGTTCATATGTGACAAGCAGGAAATGAGAGACCTGTCTCACTATTCCCTAAACCCTGTGTGTCAGACTTTGACAAAACTGCTGTATGAGACGCCCTGGGAAGTAGAAGAAGTAATGGGTATTCAGCTTTTTACATGACTGATCGGTGATTTTGTAACGGGAAGGGTGAAACAGCTAACTTTTCTTCTCCTTTGATTTTAAAATATGGCTAACATCTGCTTATATCTGCTTTATTTAATCTGTACACAAACAGAAAAATAAGAAGATGAAAAGTGGTTGTTTGAGAGGGAGTTAAAAGGAAAGATTTCTTGGAAAACAACCACACATTTTACTTGTGATTGCACTGCATTTTTATCCTCTGTTTTACATTTTGAGACAGATATCCCACATTTAGATTGTCTCTAGTTTTCAAAAGTCTACACTGCAGGACAGACACTTTTCTAAAGTACAGCTTTTATCCAATTGCTGTGAAGAAAACAAGGGAAGGCTGTCATCATGGGTCAAGGTTAACCTGTCGCTGTATTTGCTGCTGACACTACGCCCAGTGGGAAAAACTGCAAGTCACCACAAAGCCACAGTCACAAATTTGCAGATGTGAGTGGAATAAGATGGAAATTACCACAAAGAAAAGAGAATGCAGCTACAATAAAGACTGGAAAACTGCTTTTGTCTCTGTGAAGTGGCAATTCTCTGGGATGTTTTTGTCACTTATTTGCAGTTTTACACAAGGGAAAACATGACGTGAAGTGACCCAGTATCAGAGTCTCACTAGAAACTTGTGGCTTAGAAAGAGATGTACTGATTGATGCATGGACCCCTACTGAAACTTAAAGATAACGGCAACTTGTGCTTCAGTGTTTGCTTAATTTTGGGAACTAAAGGAGGATTTGGACCTGGAAAAGGCTCATGATGTCAAACTTCACAAGTGGATTATTTGTCCTTCCCTAAAAGCCACAAAGGACACCTTTACATTTAGTTTGGTGACCTGTGCACCCTCTGCTACCAGTCATATGTTAAGTTAAGCTAACAGAAGCCTAATGCAGCTCTATACTTAATACTCAGACATAAAGTTAATTAGTGTTTCTCCCAGAATCTTGAAATATCACTGTGAGAGTCACTGTTTGTGTTAAACCTTCTTGAAATGAGCTGAACAGACATGCACACTGAACCTGATGATGAGCTGTAATTACGATGAATTCATCACTGCATATTTAAAAGCGTCTCCTTTCACTCCATCCCTGGCTGCAGTAATTTATTTACAGTACATTTTTGCACAGTTCCCATTTCCCTTCTGTCTAAATTAAGGATGAGTTACAAAGTTCTTTTGTGCTTCTCAGTGGTAAAGTCAAGATGTTAGCATGCAGTGAACATCAGTGCAGGGATGTTTTATCTGTTTTCATCAAAAGAGAGCAAAATCCTGCCAATATAAAGTTTCCTTTTTATGTTTTATCTCCAGGAATATTTTCAGTACTCTGTATAAAAAAAATGCTGCAACATGTTTTCTAAAACCGCAGTGTGTGTGTGTGTGTGTGTGCGTGTGTGTGTGTGTGTTTTTGATGCTACTGTGGAAACATGCTAATCGTTGCAGCTGGGTTTGTCTCGTCTGTGATCTGGTGATTAGTTGAGAACTGTGAGGCTGCAGAGGTGCTGTAATCTGAGGATTAGCTGCAGACACTGAGGGATTACACAGATTGCAGCTGATTACAGCAGCGATTATCTGCACTGTTACAAAGTAGAGATGGACTCTCTTTTTTGGAAGGATCACCTCCCAGTTTAAATCTATTTAAATAAAACCCTAATTAAATAGAAAACGGTGTAGTTGTTGCATCCAATTACAGTGACTTTCATTAAAACACTTAATAATAAAAATGAGTAACAAATAAAGAATTAATGGTTCTTTAGGTTTTGTTTTTTTGTTTTTGTTTTTCTGTAATGAACATTTAATTCACTGTGTTTTTTTCCCATGTCAGGGAGAGGTCAGTGAATGTGTCGGAGCCGGAGTCTTTGGAGCTGACGGTTTCCAACCTGAAGCCGGAGGAGAGCTATAGCTTCAGAGTCGTCGCTTATAACGATGTGGGACCGGGAGAGAGCTCCGCCCCCCTCAAGATTACTACCAAACCTGATCGTAAGACACGCACGCACACCATCGCACACACGCTTATACTCTGCTCATCTGTGTCATCTGTGTGAATCTTCTTTGTTTTTTGTGATGTGCATCATCTCATATTTCTTGGTGCAGTTGTATGATCACAAAGATGTAGGCTGTCAAGACCAAAAACAAGTCATGGAAGTCTCTGTTGGCCAATAGAAAAAGGAGAAAATAGGTAGACGGACCCAGACTGTCCTCTTGGTGTGACACATGGATGGGTCCATGGCTGATTTTTCTTCATGCCTATTAGGCTTTGTCAGACACAACACAGCCAGAGTCATAAATTGGCACTTAGGATTGCATTGCTTGTTTACATTGTTGTTGGTCCCTTACACCTCCTTCCTCATGACCTCATTCGGGTGGAAAGAGATGAATATCTGGTCCAGATGTGGTCCACTTCTGCAGTTTTCTATTGGCCACATTTGGCCTTGAATGATGAATTTACTCAGCAACATGTCCAAGTTATATAGGCCAGACGTTGTTGTAACAGGCTCATTCAGTGGATTGGATTAGCTGTAAATCTAAATGTCAAATCATTAAAAATGGATGAAAAAATTCCAGCCAGTATACCATCTTGTTTTTTACACATTAAACCTGACAATGCCTAAAGTTCATGATACAGGACTGAAATGTGTCCTTATTTTGATGTGACACACAAATAGCAGCTAGATAACCTCTTGATTCTCATGAAAATGAGGGTATTTAGAAAAGGATCAGTCTGTCCCTGTAGTAGTGTGGTAGCAAATGTTTAAAAATAGCAGCGTTGGTAACAGAAGTGTTTGTGTGTGTGTGTTTACAGTCCAGGTTCCCAGCAAGGTGGAGTCTCTCCGAGCACTGGCTTTGTCTCCAACGTCCGTGCAGGTGAGCTGGGAGCCGCCCAGCCATCCAAATGGCCCCATCCTGGGTTACAGACTGCTGTGGACCGAGAGCCCATCCGGCAAGGAGCAGGTCAGCACCATCACTGATACCTTTCACACCCTGGGTCATTGTTATGGAGTTCATTAGAACTTACTTACTTTGGGGAATTAACTGTGATCGATGCTCTGTTTGTGTTCAGAGTGTGGAGGTGAATGGACAAAACTACAAGATGGAGGGACTCAACAAGTTCACAGAGTACACAGTTCGGGTTTTGGCCATCAACCGCTATGGACCAGGCACCGCCTCAGAGGCTGTCAGTGTCACCACCCAATCAGATGGTGAGTTTTGCCTGAGCATCTCCTCATTTGTTTAATGCAGTAGCTCACATGTATCAGAAAAGAAACACTAACACTTCTGTTGCAATATCTTTCAGTCACAGCCCAAAAAGGAAGAGAAAACAGGGTAATATGTAACAGTGGCACAAGAAATAACACACTGGAGCAGAGGCCTTTTTAAGAAAAGTTTACCAAAATAGGCTGCTAAAAAGACACTTTCTCTGAAATACCAAGGACATTATCTCAATGGAAGCTATCACCCTGGTTGCAGAAGAAAGTATTGATTTTAGTGGACTTTCGAGAGTGAACTTAACCTGTCAGGTTGAAAAGTATCTGAAGAGGATTTTTTCCAACAAGTGCTGGGTTTTAGAGTTTTAAAAGATCAAAGATGGTGGTGTTTTAACTTTTTCTTTTAATACCAGTTTTAGGTAGTCCACACTGAAATCCCCCCCTTGGGCCGTATGTTGCCCATGTGTGCCATACATTGTATGCAAATCAGGTCCTTAAAAAGTACAATATACAAATTTAGTCAAACAATACTCTTAAAAATAATAAACTGTCTTAAATTCTGTTTAGATGGGTCTCTAGATGGGTGAATATTTTTAGTCACATAACTATTCTGGCCATCAATAAACATTTAGATCACACAGAGTCACTGCATCTTTAATTTTGTGCTTTTTTGGAACAATCCAGACTCCAATACACATTCAGAAGCCTACACCGGCAGGACAGAACCAGATCTCGGTTAACTTTATTTACATACAGTGACGAATGATTTAGCCTATCAGAAGATGGGTACACTGTGGTCATAAAGGGATGGACATGGTGAGCAACAATACTTTTTCAGACCATTCTCTGTAAACCCTAGAGATGGTTGTGTGGGAAAATCCCAGCAGATCAGTAGTTTCTGAAATACTCATACCAGCCCGTTTGGCACCAACAACCACGCCATGTTCAAAGTCACTTAAATCACCTTTCTTCACCATTCTGATGCTTATTTTGAACTTCAGCAGGTTGCCTTGACCATGTCTACATGTCTCAATGTATTGAGTTGCTGTCATGTGGTTGGATGATTAGATATTTGGATTAATGAGTAGTTGAAAAGGTGTACCTATTGAAGTGGCCAGTGAGTGTATATACAGTCTATGCCACTAATATGGAGGTTTGGTGTTTTTGAGGTATACTTCAACCCATCACCAGGGGGCGACTGTGATATTTCACTATTAAAAATTTATTAATAATACATTTAAACAGAAACACCAACAGATTATGTTATTCTGCAAAAAATGAATAATTTTGAATGAATAATTTTGGGCTGAGGTTAGAATAGTTAAACAAATGGGCTGCTACAGATGCAGAATTTCAAACAAATGGTACAAAAATCATTATAACTACAAATAAACAGGCTGCTGATATTTTTACCCAAAACATTCACAATATTAACATGTCTCTGTGACTTCTGCAGCCTAACTGGTATGAACCGGTCCCTGTTTAAAGCAGCACTTCAGTGTAGACCAGAAAACTGCTGGACCAGGTGGTGCCTATTACCTGGCAATGTGTGAGTGTGTGTGTGTGTGTGTGTGTGTGTGTGTGTGAGAGAGAAAGAGAGAGAGAAGAGAGCGAGAGAAGAGCCAACAGCAATTCACTCTTTAGCCCTTCTCATAGACGGCCCCCCCTCCTGCTGTCAGGAGTTTCATTAGGAGACTCGGGGGTCTTTAATTAAGTAGGGAGAGGAAGGAGCAGCTTCATTTAAACCTCTTTTTAGCCTGACACATTAAATGGAGTCCACACACACACACACACACACACACACACACACTTGGTCTTTCTCTTTCACACGGTTCAGTATTAAAGTTCGTCATGTGTGGAACAGAACAGAGGGAGAAACAGTGAAGTTCATAAGTGATGAAAACATTCAAATGATAAAATAATAACAGAATGAATCAATGTACATGTCAGTGATTGCACAGTACAGGTGATGCAATTAACAATGAAAGACAGAAATCAGAAACAACTTTTTGAAGAGGACACGTGGAGCCACAGAATTGTAAACAGAATCATGAAACTATCCATTCAACTTAAGAAACCTGTGCTTGCATACACTTGTTTTAGAGCCCAGCTGGCCAGATCACCTTTACTGGATAACTGTTCAACATAAATATCTTGAGTTTGCTATCAAATAATCACCCCTGAAAAAGGACAGATGTATTTTAAATTCAAGAGGCTTAGTGCTGATGTATTCTGTGGGGAGGGGAGAAAAAAAGTCATCAATATTATTTTTATAATCACTGATTTGATTAATTTGACCTTTCACTGCCCACTACAGACACAGAGGGCGAAATGTAAATGAGTGACACTGGGAGCCTAATACATTATTGCAGATACCATTAAAGAGTTCACAGCCTATAAATAGCAGGACATTTGTGTGCTTTAAAGAGCTGTCTGTGGAGTTTTATGCTTCATTAAATAGCAAAAATAAATCAGACTGGGCGTTCTTAGGTTGAACAAGGTTTGTTTTGAGTGTCAGTGTGGATTGTTCATTTGGTAGAGGCTTTAAAAAAATGCACTTTTACAAAGAACACAGCATACTGTTAAGGGCTGTGCACGTCCAGTCACCCTCGCTAGTCAGTTAAACGAATATTTTATTAATGTACAATGACAGTCAGCTGTTGGGTCTAAGCTGTTAGCTACTGGATGGCAGCATCCTTCTGTCTCTGTGAGGGCAAGCTGTAAACAAGCGAGGTGGAAACAAGTGGCAGCCTCTGGGGTTGAAAAGCTGCAGTTCCTCTAATGTCCACTTGAGGCTCCAAAAGTGAGTCAGTCCCCATAGACTCCCATGTCAAAATGTCCAACTTTACAGCAGAAATAAACCCGTTTACAGCCTAATACAAAATACGGTTTTGGTCTTAATGGAAGGTTTCCCACCTTCATTACAACTTCACAGTTGGTGGATTTTTTTTATAACTCACCTGGCATATAACCAGCAAGCAATGGGCACCCAAATTCTGCACAGGTGTGTGAACATTTGCTTCCAAGGAAAAAAGGCTGCTGGTGCTAGCACTGCTAATATTAGCCACACTCGGTGAACTAATCTGACATCTGACAAGTGCCACACATTTCAGCAGCATTTAAAATCCAATTTGATTACTGGAGAGCAGTTTCACATGGCTCTCAAACATACTTAGTTCTGATGAGATTTTGAATGAGGTTTCAGAAGTCCCAGTTTCACTCTGACTCCTTATATCCCCTACAAATATAGGGCAGTTTGAGGTAGGGCAGTTTGGTTTACAATTTCTCCACAGACTCGGCCTTTAATATCTTTGCAACACTCAGCTTCTGATGGGTGTGCTGAGAGGAATGCTGTCATTAATAAACTTCCACAGAGTGAGAGAGAGAATGGAGGTGTCTGTCCAGCTGCAGTCACACCGTAAAAATGATCTGAAATAACACAAACACACACTCACAGATGCAGAGCGGCTGTTTTGTGAATCTTCCGGCTGCGTCTCGATGATAACGGTGACTTGTGGGCTAATTGAATCCACAATAAAACTGATTCACACACGCACACACACACATATGGTGGAACACACACGCAGACAGTGAGCAGCTGAATCAATAGATAAGCTGTTGACAGTTAATCAGGCATCTGATTGGACAGTTCACTCAAACCAAAACAGTCTGATTCTTAGTGTGAACGTCGCTCTTTGCCTCTGATTTGCTGGACAGAATCACACATCAGGCTGTCTGCCAACTCTTCCTCCTGTTATTCATGCATCTCTTCTTCTTCTTTGCCACCATCCTCTCTTTTCTTTATTTATTCATGTTTGCAGTGCTGTTTGTTTGTCTTTCTGTGAGTCTGTTAGCAACACTACACAAAAGCTTCTGAGCCAAATTTCATGAAACTTGGAGAGGTGGAGCTCTTCCAGTTTGCTTTTCCTTTTTTGTCTTTGATCTCTTTTTAGCTGCTTTCTTCTCTTTGTTTTTGATTATTTTTGTTTCCTTTGCATCTTCCTCTTCATCTTTTTTGTCTTTTTTCATGCTTTTATGTACCAAAGCTGAGTTCTTTACTCTCTAAACTTAAAAGCTCTTATGTTTCATTCTTTTTCATCTTTATGTTTACCCTTTCATTTTCTTCCCATTATCTTCTCTTTTATTTTTTCTTCATCTTTCGTCATCATCCTGTTTTTCTCTATGATAATCATGTTCACTTTGGTCTTTTTTTTCTCTATTTCTCTTTGTTTGTATCTTTTGTTTCTTTGTCTATTTTTTATCATCATCTCTGTTTTCTTTTTAATCTTTTTTGTGTGTTTTGGGGCTCTTCTTTTTTGCCTTAATCCTAATTGTCATCATATTGTTGTTTATTTTTATTTTTCTAAAAGTTTCTTTTTAATAACTTTTAGGAAATAAAGTCAAATTTTTCAATAATTAAAAGACTCAGAAGGACTGACTTCAGAAGGCATGTCAAAAAGTCTTGATGGTTCAGCCTGTGGACTCGTGGTCATGTTCGCGGTTTTAATCTTGTCACAGTCATAGTGAGGCTGAATGCCATGGCACCATCGGCCCCTCTGCTTCCTGGCTGTGCTGATGTCATCACAATGATTGACAGCATTGATCGGACACCAAATGAAGCTGGCTCAGCAGTCAGCGACCAAACAAAACAAGATCACGGCAGATTTTGTTATATTTGCTTTTCACATTTTTCTGGGCTGTAATGTGATTAGCCTAGCTTAGCATAAAGGCTGTAAGTAGGGGGAAAATACTAGCCTAACTCCATCGAAACAGAAAATAAATATACATCATCAGCAGTTCCAAGCTGCCTGATTTATTGATGATGTTCAGATGTTAAACATTAGCACAGCCATAACAATGTGAAAATAACATTAAAAATTAAAATGCTTCATATTAAATATTAACAGCGTTCAAATCCGTTTACATCCCTTCACACAAACACATACATGTACATGTGCATTAGTTATTTTGCAAGGACACAGATTTGTTTACACACTCGTGATTGCAAAAGCATACATCTTAAATTTTAATGCTAGTATTCGTTTTAAAAGGTTAGAGTAGGTTTAGGTTCAGGCACTTGGTGGTTATAGCTTGCATAAGTCTACAGGAAATGAATGTCCATTGTATCCTCATTTTTAATAATAAATGAGCAATTATTGGGTTTGTTATTGACTTTTATATTATAGTGTTTGCTTTTCTGACACTTTCCTTTATATTTGTCTCTGCAGTGCCCAGCGCACCTCCACAGAACATCACCTTAGAGGTCGTCCTGTCCAGGGTGAGTTTAAATACCCGTACTTTTATTCCCTCTTCTCTCTGCTCACATCAGTACACTGCAGCAACAATAAAAACATCCATGTCATAATCTGCTCCATTCGTTGTGGTATTACCAGTAAAATCCAACTTTATCCCCTTGAACAGACAGACTCTTTCACCTTTTATGACCTGAGCTTACAGACTTTAACATCGCTGCCTGACTTTCCAGGTTCCCTCTCCCTCCCAGTGACTGATGGCTGCTTATTCTGACACACATCTAAACAGTGACACAGCCATCAGTCAGCAGTCACTCTCTAGTGATCTGGCCTCATTTTATTGATTGATGGGATCCTAGAATGTGCATAAATAAATGTCTCTCCGTTCGCATGTTCCCAACTCATTTACTTTTCCTCTGTTGGCTGTCCAAGCTGCTCATGGGATTTATGTGATGGAAAATATTTACATGCTCTAATTCACACGTAGTCAATACAGAAAATGACATTTTATGTCATAAAAAAATGAGTGACCCCCCCCACAGAGCAGACAGCTGGGTCAAGGGTTGTAGCAATGAAGGGGGAGACCTCTTCTAGCTTCTTTACCCTGGGAGTTCGTAGTCATTATTGGTGATGACCCCAACCCTAACCCTAAATTTTCGGATCCAAGCAGAAAGGACTTTCCTGGAAGATTTAAGTAATTTTTGATGTGTGTCAGTTAGAGTGATAAATTTTTTTTAATACCCTGATTGACTTGGGAGACTGATTTTTTAACCCTGTGAGGTCTAAGTCATCACTGGTGACAGCACCAACCCTAGCTCCAAACCCAACCTCTGACTTGATATTTTTCAGGAAAAGCAAAAAGGATTTTTTGGGAAGCCATTTTGTAAGTAGCTTTTGATAAATGCCAGTTAGAAAGATTTATTTTATTTTTTTGTACCTGATTCTCACAACTCGACAGAACAATTTTTAAAAAACAAAAATGACATAATCTGATACCACAGGGTTAGGATCGGGGTCACTGCCAATTATGACTTAGACCTCAAAGGGTTAAAAAGGTGCAGTATAATGCCACTGAGTCAGATGACACCTGCTTCTCACCATTATGCACAAGGATTCCTTTAGCATGGGTGCCTTCACACACCAGCTGCAGCAATAGTGGCCACCAACAGAGAATAGTCTCATGGCCGTAAGTAATCGAACCCTCTGAGGTCTAAGTCATCATCCGTGATGACCGCCAGCCGTAAGCCTAACTCTGTAGGCTATCAGAACATGTCATTTTTATTAAATTTATCTCCCAAGTTTCTTCATTGAGGGAATGAAGAAATGAATCATTCTAACAGACACATATCAAAAACTATTCACATTTTTGTTTCTAAAATAAGTCTTTTTTTTTGGCCTTCTCCAAAATATATAATTAGAGAAAGGTTAGGGTTATGGTTACCACCTATGATGACTTAAATCTGAAGGACATTTTGTTTGAAATCAAAGGAGCAGGTACATTTCTGGGGGTTTTTTCTTCTAAAACTACATGTAATTTGAAATGTTTTATTGGTGCAAATTTGCCAAAATACATGAAAACATTATATATAATATTTTGAGAAGAGGTCCATTGAAATCAAAAGCCTTACCAATTTAAATTTGGTAAGGCTTTTTAAATCGGGCATGTTCAGACAGCTTCCAGGATGGCTGCTGTTTTTAGATCTCTCCCTGGAAGCCCCATTCTGACCACTTATGCTGTGTGCTTTGCAATTTCGCCACGGTCTTCAAATTCTCACAGACAAATTCTCGCTTCTGCTTAAAACTGAAGCTGATTTTGTGTGGAGGATCACTGCCGGTGATGAGCAGCTACAAGTGAGCAGTTTTCAGTGTAAGTCCAGGCATCATTTTAGGTAAGGAGCGAGGCCAGGAGAGGGCTTGTTAACTGTGAAAGCACCTTCAATTGGTCCCCTAAGATGAGACTGTCAACACGAAGCTCTACTGTTACATCCCGAGGTGTCTTAAGGGAGAATATTCTGAGTAAACAATCTGAACTGTGGACTCATGCCGGCTCAAATTGCATTGAAAATGCAACAGAAGGGCTGTTGTCTTGACTGTCTCAGAGGGGCCCACAGTGTAAGATTTTGCCTTATACGTATATTTGTCAAACATAACAGAAAATGTACCTTGCAGCAGCCATCGAAGAAACAGCAAAAACTAGCAGTTTAGCCAGGAGCAATCCCATCTTACGGAAATTATTCAAATGACAACTAACTTGCTTTCCAAGTTACATTTAACTGTCGTCACTGCCTCGATTCCTGTTCAGAGGTGTTAAATGTGTTTTTTTAACTGAATTAATGGAGCACCACATTCATGAGCCGCGTCAGATCAGCAGGAGGCTGTTGGATTGGATGGTGGGCGTACAAAGCACTCAAGTTTTACACCAGCAGCTAGAGTTCACGGGCTGACTGCTGTCTGTGGTTTAATCATCAAAAGCTCTTCGGTTCTAGCTTTGATTAAATTTAAATAAACGTCTTGAGTCAATATGCACTTTTATGTGTTAAAACAGACTACCACCTTTCTCAAACCTTGTGAAAGAGTCTGATACTGAAATTTTGGGGCCGATACAATAAGGAATCTAAAAGAACTTCCGTTATGATATATCTTTATATATATATATATATATATATTTATATATTTTTTATTTATATTTATATATGACGTTTTTTTTTTTTGTTTTTTTACGCAGTATGTATACATGCATTAAGAGTTACTGCATATAGAAAAATTAAAACAGTAACACTTTATAATAATAATCATTTATCACTAATAATAAATGACTGAATAAATGGTTACCTAAACTTTTGTAAATACTT
>VUQI01028994.1:11688-23172 GCA_015106735.1 Paratilapia polleni | reverse complement strand
CCATCAAACAAAGCTGAGCTGCTTGAATTCTTGCACCAGGAATGGCATAAAGTCACCCAACAGCAATGTGAAAGACTGGTGGAGAGCATGCCAAGACGCATGAAAGCTGTGATTGCAAATCAGGGTTATTCCACCAAATATTGATTTCTGAACACTTCCTAAGTTAAAACATTAGTAATGTGTTGTTTAAAAATGAATATGAACTTGTTTTTTTTTTTTGCATTATTTGAGGTCTGAAAACACTGGACCGTTTTTGGTATTTTGACCATTTTTCATTTTCTGTAAATAAATGCTCTAAATGAAAATATTTGTATTTGGAATTTGGGAGTTATGTTGTCAGTAGTTTATAGAATAAAACAAAAATGTTCATTTTACTCAAACATTTACTTATAAATAGCAAAATCAGAGAAACTGATCATTTTGCAGTGGTCTCAATTTTTTCCAGAGCTGTATATCTTTTAAAGATTAAGTATTGAAAAAACCTGTGTTAGCCTTAAAGTGTTAGACTTAAAGTTTTCACAAAACCTCCTTTGAAAACTCTCACCTAGTCACACACACACACACACCCACACACATGCACACAAGCAATTACAGGGTGCCTTGGATTCCCATTTGCAATTTTCAAGCAGCTTGATCCTGTCAGAAGATTGGATTGATCCCATTTATGTCATTTAGGTCCCTAGAAAGCAAGTATTTAATGAGGAGTTACTGCCACTCATTATGAAATGAGCACACTCATCATGCTTCAAGGTTATTGAGGTTATTGTGCACAATATCAGGTGAATCCACATAATTTCTGTTTTAAAATTTTGATAACATTACTACACTGTAACTTAATACTTGTGAATATATTACACACATAAAGCATTGTATGAAAACTAAACATTTAAACAAGAATACAAATTGTAAAAAGGTGGAGGCATACTGAAAAAATGTCTTTACATAAACAAGGGGAACATTTTTCTATTGTCCTTTAATATTTAAAAGCCACCATGAATTAAAGGAAACAAATAAACTGAAAAAAAAGAACATGAGACACCAAATAACAGGGGATTGTCCTTGGCTGGTTTCCTGAATTGGTAAAAACTGAAAAACATGGTTGTCACAACTAAATTAGCTTCTTCTAAGAGACAGTGAGTGAACTTATATTTACATCCAAGGCCACAGATTTGTACAAACACAGTAGAAAACACTAATTCAGGGTAGCAGCATACATAGTGGGAAGTGTGACATACAGTTAAAGTTAATCACTTTATGTTTTGTACATTTTAATTCTATTCATTTTATCCACTATAATCTTTTTCCTGTGTGATTAAATACAGTACAGTATGAGACTGTGAAATAGTAAACATTTATGCCTTGGGATGAAGTTATTTTTAGCTGACTATTAATACATTTTACAGTGGTTGTGGAGGCCGTTTCATACATGGTGGAAGTTCAGAGCTTATCATCCTGAACAGCTGATGCTGGGTGTGCATTTGTGTATGTGTGTGTGTTTCTATGAATGTGTGTATGTGCTGTTTGCTCCACTTTCTCACAAGAGCTGCTGCTATACAATTTCAGGATCTATTCTTGGGTAAAACGCGTGCAGCTTAGTAGCCTATTAGAAACCACAAATCTAGTGTTTTTAACAAGTACCTCAAAGCCTGTTTCCACAACTGTAATGAAACTATACAGTCTGATGACCTTCATCTTTGGCTTTTCATATTAACGCTTCCCTGATCAGTATCAGTGAAACAAGCCATTCACAGTCATGTCTCATGCTCAAACTTCAGTACTTACATTTGGTATTTGGAGTGCACAAAAGCATTCACAGTGGCTTGTTTGGTGTTTATGGGAGTTATAGAAAGATGTTTGTTCAGATGCTCAACAAGCTGTAAATGTCAAGGTCAAATTTCCGGTAAGTGTACAGCTTGCCATGTTTGATCTGAGGCAGCAATACTCTGTTAAAATTGGAGCCTTATGCTAGACAGTATATAGCATACATGGCGAACTACTACATCACTGTGCAAATAGAAATACACTAAAAGTCTGCAGTTAGCTTAGCCTCTTAGCTCATTGTTTTGGTTTTCTCAGGCTGTAATTACTGTTTCATCTGTCCATTTTTCTAGCAGCTCTTTTCAGTAAAAAGGTCTAACAAACCCTGTCTGCTACCTGTTAAGCACTAAAACCACAGCAGTTAAAGACTTAGATATTCAAAAAGGAAGATTACTACCTTATAAACACAGCACTGGTGAAAAAGCAGGAAGTTAAAATTGTGAAAAGTGAAAATCCATAACACATAGCGTATCTCTTATGCCACTCATCAGAAAAAAACATGCAAGAAACAAGACTGTATGACAGTTTTAGGTGATGAAATGGTAACGCAATGAGTTATGTAACTGTCCTACAGCCAACAATCTTTTGTATATTTTGATATATCATTGCTGTTCCCATGGAAAATTGAGGTCAGACCAGAGCTTCAGCATCTGTTGAGCTTTATTATATATGATTAGTTTGTGCAGCAGTTATTTTCATCACTCTATCTGACCCCAATTGACCTGAAAGTGCATAACATAATCTCCTAATGCCATAGCTGGAATTCTTCCTGCATTTTATGAACCCCATCTTTTAACCTTGTTTTCAGACTTGCATACCATAAATTTGAGGGCTTTGAAAAGAATAACTAAGTTATTGCTGCGGTTAATAACTTTAAATACCATTTTTCTTCTAATACTTACTTACTGTAAGAGTTCTGCTTAAGACATATACAGAACAGCGAGAATGTCATCTTTGCGCTAATCCCAATATCAAAAGCCACTGTCTTTTTTGAGTCACTAGTATTTTCCACATTCATGTGTCCCACAACCTTTTGTCCTGTTCAGCCTTACCCATACACTTAACAGCATGTGTGTATGTGTGTGTGTAGTGTTACAGAAGTATATGCACACAGAAACTGTATCTGTGTGTGGAAAGAAGCTTTATGAACCAACAGTAAATACACAGAAAAATAAGCATTGTCTTTAAACACAAAGCAGCTGGGAGACAAACATCAATCACTCACCCACGCTTGTCATCTAAACCCTCTCTCATCCAATTTGTGTGTTTCACACACACACAATTATTCTGCTACAATGACATCAACAAGCTGGTGGTAGAAAGAAGAACCAAAACACAATTAGTAATATTAGGACACACCATTCCTTGTAAAATAATGGAGGAAAAAAAACAAAAACAAAAAAACCCCAGTCCTAATACATTTGATTTTTTTTCTGTGTACTGCAGTTGTTTTCTAGTGGTGGTGGTTGGGGTTGGGGCTTGTTTGGGTGGATGGAAGATGGGAGATGGGAGGGATGGGGCAAACTTGAAGGATTTAAAGAGATAAATAAGCAAACCAAGTTCATCATAACTAGAGCTGTAACTAATAAATAATATAATCTCTCAATTATTTTTTCAATAAAGGAAATAATTGTTTAGTCTACAGAATGACAGAAAATAGTTAAAAATATCCCTCAGAAGTTCCCAGAGCCTAACAATAATACAAATGCCACAGTTATCAAACTTTGAATTATTTGAAACACAGAGAAGCAGCAAATGCTTATATTTGATGAGATGGGTTTTTACAGTGTTTCACAATTTTGCTTGATAAATAACATTAAAGGTAAAGTGTGTAAAATTTCACTAGATGTCAGTAGATTGCAGATTGCACTCAACTGAATTCTGTTTTCTTACCCCTCCCAATTCAAGTGCATAATCCTAGCTACGGTGGCCGCTGTAGGACAAACACGTTTTAGTCAGCCAAGAGAGATCAAAAACATTAAACTGAGACTGTACCCGATAACGGGCGCGGTCAGCCGGCATGTTTCTACTACTGTTTGTGTATAAATACATTTTTTTACACACTACATTTTAACATATTTGAATAATATCAACACTTAGCAATAAATCAGGAATAAAAAACGGATGTGTCAATTAAATATTTTGCGGTATTTTACGTTTTTACCCCGAGTCACTTCATCTGTAGTGAGTGTAGGCTGTCAGTCCGCTGTTTACCTCAGCTGTCAACATGCCGGGTGAGAAGCATCCACATCTATTTACTCTGGAGGAGGTTGGAAAACTTTGTGAGAGGAGTCAGATTCGGGTCGATGAGTCAACGAAGCTCACCTCTGACTGATGACAGCGATACTGAGGTGAGTTGTTGAGGATATCCTGAACTTTTCTGTCGGTAAGCACTGCTGTTTTAGACAGTGTTAGCCAGTGTTAGTGAAACTTTCTTTGAAGTGGATCTAACATTGTTGGGCTCGGACACTTAGCGAATAAACTCTCATACGATGTGAGAATATAATCAAACTGTTCATCAGAGGGAAAGTGTGATTTTTAGGACACTCGAGCCTAACGTTAGCTGACATAATGTTAGCTTATAACCAGCTGTTGTTGTTGTTTAGCCGGCTCGTTGTCAGCTGTCCGGAGACGGCAGGGTCGCATGTCTAATCTGCTGACAATAAGTAATTGCGACAATATCGATTTATCAGATTTCCCCTTTATTTCAGAATTCTCAGGAATCTGGATCATTCTAATAGAATTCTATTGGGGTATAGAGGGTTAGGTTGAATTACCTGTCAAGCAGAAAGCAGGCGACTTTGGCGTCACTTTTAAAATCCTTCTCTCTCTGCAACTCCTTCCATCTGGGAAAGGCTACTGTGCCAATATTTACTCTCGTTTTATCCTGACGCCGGTCGCGTTGTCCCTTTCCTTTGCGTGTTCACTTCTTTGGTGAAGGGGACGCCTTCTCAGATGATAAAACATCCTTCGTATCTTGAGTCTGAAGGTGGAGGCACAAATTAAAATTTACGTATGTGTCCAGTCTCTAGCCACATACATAAAACACGATCAGGCAGAATGACGATGTCCATCTCGGCCACTGTATTCAAGATGGCGGCTTCCACAAACCGGCGCCCACTCCGATGTATTTTTAATGGATTAATTCTAAGTTTATGAGAATGCATCAATTTGTTGGAAGACGTAATTACACACTAATCAATGTATATTTATGAGTACATTATTTTTGTTTCTATTAAATAACCTAAAAAAAATGACTTACTGTACCTTTAAAGCTGCACTAATCATGATTTGTATATTAACAATGGCTAAGGTAATGTGTAATGTGAAAGCGTTGGTTGTAAAGATAAATCCACAAAGAATCATCTCATGATTCTGCAGTTTCCTTGAGCTCCCTTGTTGTAGCATCGTTCAGCTTCCAGTTTTGGTCCAAAAGCAAAAGATAAGTGAAAAAACTGTAAATATTGGACTTCAATCATCTTGAAACATTGCATAACATCTAGTTATGTAGCCCCCAAGTGGCCGAAACATTTGTAAAAAAAAAAAAAAAAATGTATCTGTAATGTAACTGTAGTACTACACATTTCAGCTTCTCAATAATGAACACATGCATTCAGGCCTGAGTGAGTAGGCATACATGTATGCATAGACACATGTTTATGCATACAGGCACCCAGGTTAATTCCTAATGTTCAGATTAACCTTCATGACTACAGAGCTAACCACAAAAGCACACCCAAAGTTAATTTATATCCTCTTTCCAGTGTTATTATTTTAGTCTAACCAGAACTGTGCAGCAGTAAGGATTGATCAAAGTGGTCCACAGTTTGAATTGTAAATTGATCCAAGAACAGATTCTCATATTCTGAAACAATTTGATGCACAGCTCTCTAAACATTTTTTTTCACCCTCAGCAGGAAAGCTGCTCATCACCTCTGGCAACGTTGTCACCCTCCCTTTATGGATGTATTGCCAGCTATGCATCTCTCCACACAAGTTCTTGCATCTTTCTCATCACAAGAGAAAAGCATATGTCAAAATTATTGAGCAGCTTGTATCACACTCTCAGTTTCTCACAACGGTAGCTGTAATGTGATGTCGAGTTCATTGTTCATTGGTTCACACATTTTAATTCTGAGGTAAGTACGACATGAGAGCTTATAGATAGATAGATAGATAGATAGATAGAGGTCAAATAATGAATCACTTATTAAAAGAATCTGTCTTTGCTTACCTTCTGTGTGGTATCATTGTATGAATTATTTGTCAGTCTCTGGTAACTGGCACAAAGTGCATGCTCAAAGGGAAGTCCTGTGAGGAATGCCTTTCACAGAGTGGTCTGAGATGACTCGTGATTTGTCACTATATAAAAACAACTGAATCAAGTTGCTTCACAAGTACAGACAATTCCAAAATCTTATTTTTGTTATTTACTTCCATTTTGTGGACTCTTTTCATTTCAGCTCAGTGTGAAAAGCTCTACTGTACCAATCTTCTATGAATTAAAAAGATGTAATGAACCCATTATGCCATTACATCTGAAGTACAACTAACTACAACTAAAGTAGGTTTTCTCTAATACTGATAGTATTTAATGTTAACACTGATATTATATTAGATTCTGATATATATCCCAGTTTAGAGTAGATAGCACTGCCTTCCCAAACGCCTGTTCTTTTCTAGTTAATGTCTAATGTTCCTGACACAATTAAAATTTATTAAATGAGATTTCTGACATAAAGAAAACAAACTACTCCTGCATAATGTGAAAAGGATGCCAGCTTTGGCAAGCCCACTATGAATCAATACAGTAAGAACCAGGTTTCAGTAAGATCAATTTTATCATTTCTGGTTTTTGGCAGAATCTAACAAACCGAAAAGACAAGTGAACTTTAAATCTCAATTCATCGGGGTGTCCTGGAACAAGGTTTATATTGCTTTTCATCTGCTCCATGTTTAAGTGAGAAGTTGTTTTCCCAACACAATTATCTTAGGGACTGTGTTTCTGCATTCTCTTGTTTTGGAGTCTCCCCATAAATGATCCAAAATCCCTCATTTTGCACAGATCTTAATAGAGGTGCTGATAGCAGTCAGAGCTAAACAATTCTCAGGAACAAGACAATCTGGCACCATGTCCAAATGGAAACAAATTCTCAAATCACATCCTTAATGATCTCATCATTAACATGCTCTCGTTGTGCACAGCTATCAGCAAAAACAACATCCTCTCATTAGCGCTTAGTAGAGATAAACAGGGTGATCCTGGCTGCATAGTGTAATGCGAGGACCATGGGTTAATCTCCATAAGTGTCCAAATGTCATTCATCATTAACACCTACACACAAACAGAAGAAACAAAATCTGTGATACACTTTTGCATGTGTGACCTGTGAACATCCCCTCTACCTGCCGTGTCTCCTTTAGTCATTGAACAGCAACCACAGCAAAACTAAACTTTCTAATCTGGCACTGAATTGCTTCTAGATGAAACTAATACTAAAACTCATAAGATATTAGGCTGACTGCAAAGCCAGCAAAGCCTCCTTTAATAAACATCCCAAAACAACAATTATATCACACACATCTAATTGCATTCTCAATTTCATCACTGTGCAATATTTTCCATAAAATGTATTAGATTATTTCTTCATACCTCAACATGCCACATGAGTTCATTCTCATATTCCCTGAGAAAGTGAGGCTTAGACTGGGTCACTGAGCACTAACAGCATGAACATCCAACTTCCTACTGCGTAATTCCCTATTGCTTTTGGACAACACCCAAAGTACGCTGGAATGAACCCAAGCAATGTGTGAACATGTCTGAAAGTGTGACAAAATACACTAATTTAGACAATAATCACAGGGAGCATGTTTATGGGTCATTAAAGGAAAGCATACTGTGACCAAGAAATCTCACACACTAAGCTCCTGCTCATTAGAGGGAAGCGGACGACTCAACTAATTACTTTGTGAACGTGACGGGCCACAAAGAATGTGTCATAATCTGTCTCTTTAGAATTAATGTCCACCTCTGTACTGCTAACTATTGGGTTATATAATTATCAGAAAATGCCATTTTAAAATCACTGTTCTCTCATAATTCTGCAGGCAAAACAAAGTACAGGTGTCACTGACATGGATTCAAATCCCCAGTGTCAGTTATATATAGAGAAAAGAGAAACTAAATTCAACTCTGGGTTTATTATAAAGGTCCAGTTACAGTGATAGAGATCTAATAATAGTAATAGTCATTGGTGAATAGAATGAATTAAATGGATGAGTGGCTGTTTACTCAGACAGTGACAGGAACGGTGGTCGGATAGCAAAATATCATTACAAAACCACATACGTGGATGACTGAGCAAACAGAGTGCATTTTTCTGGTAACCTTAATGGATATCCGTATGATCAGCCAGTCTTAGGTTATAATCATATAGAGTCAGGTCCATATGTTTTTGGACAATGGCACAATTTTTTTATATTTTGCCTCTGTACACCACCACAGTGGACTCAAATCAAGCAGTCAAGATGTGACTGAAGTGTAGACTTTCAGCTTTAATTCAAAGGCTCAAAAGTAATTGGAAAAACTAACATAAATGTAAGGATTATTTTTAATACTTGGATGAAAATCCTTTGCAGTCACTGACCGCCTGAAGACTAGAACCTATGGATATTACCAAATGCGGTTTTTCCTCCTTTGAGATGCTCTGCAATGCCTTTACTGCAGCTGATTTCAGTTGTGGCTTCTTTGTAGATCTCTCTGCCTTAAATTTTTTGTTCAGTACCTGAAAAGCATGCTCTACTGGGTTGAGATCAGGTGACTGACTTGGCCATTGAAGACTATCCCATTAATTTTTATCCTTGAGAAACTCTTGGGTTGTTTTTGCAGTATGCTTTGGGTCATTATCCATTTGCACTGTGAAGCGCTGTCAGATCGGTTTTGCAGCATTTGGCTGAATCTGAGCAGAGAGTATAGCCCTGTACACTTCAGAATTCATCCTGCTACTTCTATCAGCAGTCACATCATCAATAAACATTAGTGACCTGGTTCCACTGGCAGCCATACATGCCCATGCCACAACATTACCTCTGCCATGTTTGACAGATGATGTGGTATGCTTTGGTTCATGAGCTGTTTCTCTCCTTCTCCATACTTTCTTTCTCCCATCATTCTGGTACAAGTTCATCTTGGTTTCATCTGTCCACAGATTTTTTTCCAGAATTGTGCAGGCTCTTTTAGATGTTTTCTGCCAAAGTCTAATCTGGCCTTGTTGTTCTTGAGTGTAACCAGTGGTTTGCACCTTTTTGTACACCCTCTGCATTTACATTCATGAAGGCATCTCTTGATTGTAGACTTTGACATTGATAAGCCTAACTCCTCGATAGTGTTCTTGACTTGATTAGATGTTGTGAATTGTTTTTCTTAACCAAAGAAAAAATTCTGTGATCATTCACATTAGTCGTCCTCCATGATGTTTCAAGCCATTTGGTGCTGCTGAGCTGGTCATTGCATTCCTTCTTAAGAATGTACCACTCCTAAAGTTTTATTTTTGTTTTTCAGCTTAATGATGGCCTCCTTCACTTACATCAACATCTCTTTGGACCTCATATTGAGAATTCCAGTGAACAGCTACCAATTAGCTTCAATCACATCTTGACTGATCTAAGATCTACTGTGGTGGTGTCCAGAGGCAAAATTACAAAAGTTATGTCACTGTTAAAAAAACTTATGGACCTAACTGTACATACACTTACATTATGGCTGAGAAATAATGACAAACTATAGCATAGAAATCCAAAATCCAAAATAATACATTACATTTTAAAGTGTTTCACACTGTACAGAACTTTTTTTTTTCAATTCACAATTTTTCTTTTTAAGAACAGATTTTTGGTCATTTTGGACAGCAAAGACTGTATTTACAGAGCTATAAATACAGCACTATCATGTTATAATGAACATATTCAAGGACTTGACACAACTTACTGGCAAGAAGTTAATTGTTTTACACAGAATAAAGAGTTCGTTTGAATTCATTTGTAGTCATTTTTCAGTCCACTTTTCACACCGTAGTTCTTTAGCTGTAAAAAGCAGTCTAGCTGCTGATAGCTAGCAGCTAAACAGCAGCCTGCTGCTAAGAGCAGCTAAGAGTAAACTAAACCTGACACGCTGCAGGACATAAAAATAGAACGATGTGGTATAATTTGCTAAAATGCTCCACACAGCTGCTGAATTGGGTGATGAATCTCTGTGGATTTTTTTTTCTACTTTCCCATTTCATGCAGTCATTGGACCCATTATTAAGATAATGATTAAAAGGGAGATAACAATTATAAAATTCTGGGTCAATATCAATATTGATGTTGAAATGAGCACTTTGGCTGTCAGCTGAGGCTAATCCTGATGTTTTTACTGAACTGTTTCAAAAATCATTTAGCTCTTTATCTCAGTATCTCTGAACAATTAGCTAGTGAAAAATTGATGTGACACAACTCATAAGCAGGGCCACCGATATGAGCTAATACCTCTGTTCAGCCAATATCAATATATTGATATTATATTATACAGTAGTATATCATCACTACTGATTAGAGCAGCTTTAATAGCCTAATTTATGAGATTCCTGTAACTTTAGTCTTCATCCAGAGTCTGATGAGCTCTACACTAAAAAAAGGTTTTTCCAGGGTTAAAAAAAAACCCAAACATTGTTGTAGTTTTAAGGTAACTTGGTGAATTGGAAATTATTTCTTTAAGATTTTGGTGGTGACTACTTAAGCTTCCAGTTACTTTACAGTGACCTACATCTGCAACAGTAACATCTTGTTCTTCAATTATTTTGTGGACTGAGAAAGAGTCTCTTTCTTACAAACATTAATAGTGCTACTATGTTTATGTGTGTGTTCACAGAATCACTGTGAGGCAAAAGGAAAGGTTCTCAGAAGGTTTCTGAGGACATTCGGGATGAATTCTTGCCCTCTTCAGAATGGAGGAACAAATGTGTGCCTTCATGAATGTCTTAGAAAATACAGATTTTAATTCTCATAAAAGCAGCTGTTTTTCTGCGTGTCTTATAAACAAAATCTTCTTGAAATGTCTTCTAAGTAACACACACTTTCTGGCAGCTTCCACGTGCTCTGTAAATAGTGGCACTTCTGCTCCAAAATTAGGTGATAATATCAAACTAAAGACTTTTTTTGGGGGGTCTATTTTCAACATGGCTTTGTTTGAACAGTGTTGCTAGCTTAATCTGACAGCATGCCCCCTCTAACCCCAGGATTATTTTTAGAAAGTAACGTGGCACTTCTTTGCTTTGTTGTTACTAAAATTACTTTTTTTTTTTTTTTTTAATCGTGCACTTATCTGGAGCGTGCATGCGAGACAGTGCCGTGTCTGAGTGATAAACCAGCCTGCTGAACCCAGACACTCTGGTCTGATACATCTGAATGGGACAGTGTTCACAGGGCTACATCAAATGGCATTCATGTGTCTGCCATAATAATCATCATAACATGTCATTCAAGTGAATCACCCTGTTGGCTCACAGAGAGTGACGAGGCTTTTTGATTGAGCTGTTTGCTTGTTAGTCCAGTGGGTGAGCTGTGCCTTTAATGATAAAATGACAAAAAGGAGGGAGACAAGGGAAGGAAAATATGGAAGACAAC
>VUQI01028994.1:0-11668 GCA_015106735.1 Paratilapia polleni | reverse complement strand
TTTTTTTTTTTTTTTTTTTTTTTTTACGTTTTACGCGAGGAAGGCTGAGCTTGCAGATTTTTTCTTTTTTCATCAGTGCTCTGTTTTAACAGTCATACAGTCCGACGCAATCACAGCTGGAAGCTGCTGAGTTCAAACACAGTCCTCCGCTGCTGTCCACTGACTAGTAGTGTCGGACCAAGTGCTTCATTCAAGGGCACCTTGAACGCAGATAAGAGTGCTTCTCGCTTCCCTGTTCCGCCTGTTCTGATTCTCTCAGCTGGGATTCAAACTGGCACCCTTCCCATTACCAGCTAACATCTCTAACCTCCAAGCTCCTGCTGGATCTTGTATGTGTATGTAATCAAACAGTTAACACTCTACTGTAGGCACTCTACAGTATGCATGTGTTATGCATAGTTCCCCTTGGATGAGCATTAGGTTTTACTTGATCTCACTGCCCTAAGCTTCCCATGTGCGTCATCCCGGGCTTCTGTCAAGCAGAAAGACATTTTTCACTGTATGATATTGTAAATGATTAAAAATAGCACAGGGAAGCATGGAAAGAGGGAGGAGGGAGAGCTGGAATGGCGGGGAGAGTGGATGACTGAAAATAAGCTCTCTTCTATATGTATTTATAAACTCATTATGTGTTCCGTTTGAAGTTGAAACATGCTCTCCTCTGTGAGTGAGTGCACAGGGGTCGCGACAGAGGAGACCAGATGCCGGACACCCATTCTTGTTAAATTGGACCATGTCAACAATAACAGCTTTAATTAACTTTGTCCACTTGGCCATTACATAATCTGGAATCTGCAGGGTTTGTGTGATAACCGTCTTATTGCCTGACTAGCTTGATGCAAAGTGCTATTGGCAGAATTCCTCTACAGGTATGCGGTCTGACAACATAGCGTCCTTAGAGAACGGTGGGGGTGTTGGATCAAAGTGATGCAAACAGACAGGGTGTCATGGAATATGAAGCCTGGAAGGTGAAATTTAAGTGAAAAGAAAAAAAAAATGAGTGTACTGTGCGTGTTTGAGGGTGAGCACGCTTGGGAGGAGGAGGAGGAGGAGGAGGAGGAAGAGGAGGAGGTGGTAGAGTACAAAGACAGTGGTGGGAGACTCAGATGAGGCGCAAAACTTGGTGAGGAGAATGCGAAATGCTATGCAGAATGTAAAAAAGTAAAGAGAGAAAAAACACTGCTTTCCTAAAGAAAAAAAAGTCAGAAAATAAAGCTACACAGCAAATGCAATTATATATATTCAGAATGGATTACTCCACGCAGGGTTTGTGTGTTCAGATAATGCAGGAAATATTAGAAAATCATAAATCATGCAGATGCTGGCCCTTGTAAAGAGTAGACTAAGTCAAATGAGTGCTTGCTGGGTCAAATTTTCTTTCTCAGATGAGCCTGGAAGGAGGCCTAAGCCCAGCAGGACAATGTGGCACCTGCCAAGACTAAAATAATCCAGTCACAGACTTTTGCCGAGCAATTTTCCCATGATTGTTGTTAATAATGTTACAAAAACATTAACCCACCCATACAAGCTGCAAACTAACATATAGCTCCTTCTCTTTCACTGTATGTCTGGTTTGTGCAAAAGGCTCACACCAGCCCCATTCCTTGTCATTATCTCTACTATCGTGCACTGTTGAACCTTTCTCTCTCTCTCTCACTCGCCCCCATCTAACAACAAAAAGCAGCAGCAAACAAGCCAGACAAGGTTGGCAACACAAACAACGATAACATCATCCCCACAATCCCAGCACCGGAACCGCAGCCATGCACATATCTGTTGCTTAATTAGATCTGTGCGTGATCTAATGTTTGAGTTTAAATCCTTATGAGAGCAAGAAAGCTGTCTGGTGGGAAATCTGTACAAAGTAGATCTGCTTAATTACTGAAAACATATAAAGTATTTTACATGTTTCAGGACACACAGGAGCACTAAAAGGAGCAGTCAGTGCTGGCGACTGAAGTTATCAAGTGCAAGGCAGCCTCGGGGTGCGCTAGCAGGCGCTCCTTTATTTCCGTGTCCTGGCTGACAGAAGGGACATTAACTAATCTATATCTGCAAGTTAAGTGCCTCACGAGTAAAAGGAGCAGATCTTTATCCTCTCGCACTCAATGTTCATTTATTCAGCTTGAGAGATCTATAAATTAATTGCAAAGTCATGACCTGCTGGCTGTTATGTGTCTCCAATTAGTTTGTGTTTTTCACCCACTGAGCCTTTTCCTTTCGGGTCTTATAGCATTAAGCTGCTCCACCATACTGTGCTGCGCTGATGCTTATCACAACCATCACCACAGAAACTGACAAACCCAGTAGGCAGCTTTGACTTCTACACCATCAGCCAATCATCAGCCAAATATGGGCCTTACCTAAACAGGGCTGTTCATTGTTTGTATTACTTCATCATTTTTTTCAAATAATAACAATTTATGGGCTGAGTACCCAGGATGGTATTAAATTCAGGGCTAATATTTCATTTAGGATGAACTGCATGAAATATGTGAATGGCTAATATGTGAAATGTCTATTTTCATAGGAATATAATCTGATTATGTCTTGGCAAACGACATAAAGTACCTCTTATGTCAACTTGAGAACACACGTAGTCTCTGACCTTTCAAGTTATTGAGGCCCTTTTAATAACTAAAACTATGAGGCCTACTTGAACTCTGCTTTACTTTCCAAAGAGCAAAAAAAAAGACTGACAGATTAAAGAGAAACTTTGGAGATTCCCTCCATACTTGTTTAGGATTTAAAGTTGATTTTTTGGAAATCAGACACTGTTAATGATATGCATATGTTCAGTAATTGCCTACCTACAGTACAGCTAATTGTTAGTCTGCCTTTCTCAGACTGGACAAAGGCCTCACAGAAATTGATTTATGCATGCATCCAGCAGTATTGCTTTTTAATTTTATCTCACTGATCAGCCTCCCTGTTTAGTGTGCTTACAGAACTGTTATATGTTACAGTAATGGTATTACAAGCAGAATATCCTAAGGCCACTGCCTCACATTGAAAGCCACTACTTCAGCTGACACCAACTTTATAGCGAGAGAAACTTGTCTTTTCATGAGAGGGGACTTTCAACTAAAAACTTTAATTTACTATTATAATGTGGAGTGCACCATGTTTTTCTTGGCACAACATTTTACCTGCTTAATCCTACAGTTTCTAAAACAAGTCCTTTGATAATGACCTAGCAAAATAATGTATAGACCTAACAGCATATGAACTGCTCAACTCCCAAGCCACAGCTCCTGTCCCTCAGTCACTGTGGGTGAAACTGTAACTGTGTAAGCCAAAGGGGGCTGAGCAGGGTTTGCAAAGAGGCAGCCTTGTCATCAGAGGTGGGAACACATGATACGGACACCCGATATCGATAGTCTACTGCTGCTGGCAGAGGATACATTATGCAGCGTGGCTTTACAATGCCTGTACTCTTTTCAGATGCATGTCTTCTCAGTTTTTTTTAAACTCGACATCTAGGTTTTACGCTTTTTTAGCCTAGTGGTGTCTGGCCATGAAGGGGACATGTAGTTACAGAGAGTTCAATAAATAGTAAACACAGTCATTCAAGCAGGAGGTGGTGCAGGTGGTTCCAAAGTACAGCATGAAATGAGAAAATTATATTGTTTGTTATTGTTATATTGATTGAGACAAACTGAGGATGTCTGAACCTTTTAGAAAGAAAACACTATGATAGACATGATCAGGTATTTCAGATGCAAGTGAAACATTATAAACATTATTCAAGCACCAAGATACTTTTCCAAAACAGTTCAATTCTGAATATTTCTAATGTTTTGGGTTTTTTTCTCCATTGTCATCACTACACTAATACCACCTGCCCTTTCTCGCACTCTCCTCTCTTTAACTGTGAGTTGACAGGCACCTCCCATCGCCCCCAAAACCCCACCTGCTTCTTGTTCTCCTCGCTCATTTCATATTCTGGTTGGATAGCGTTCTGTTGTGAGAGGCTCTGTGACCTTGGTGGATAAACAGAACGTTTACGTTCATTTTGTAAACTATGGCTACATTGTGATTAGAGCATGACTGATAAAGGATTTTTAAGACTGATACCAATATTTGGTGATTTAAAAATCCGATATCCCGATATATCGGCCGATATTTTTTTCTTTCAAACACACGAAACATAAACAGACTTCCCTAACATTCGTCATGTGCAGTTATTTATTTACTTGTTTACGCTCTGCCCAACTATGCTCAGATCAGCTGGTTGTTGCTACGTTCCAAACACATGAGTTGCCAACAGGAAAGTTGCAGAGAGCCCTCTGGTGGACAAACTATGCAACATCAACACTCATAACATGGTTGAAGGGTGTTTCTCCTGTCTCTTCTTCACTTTTTTAATTTTCATTTATCGGCTGTTATAAATGCAGATATCGGTAAATAGCTAATATCGACCTGCCAATAAATCGGTCGACTCTAACTGTGACTGAAAAGTTGACACTATGTGAGCACACAGATCCACCCCTCCTTTGTGAGGCTTCAAAAACAAAGACTGCGACAACCAGAAAACATAAATCAAAGGTTTAAAACAGAACTTCACAAATCTGTGGATGACTTCAAGTTGGCTACATCCATCTTTTATATACACAGAAAAATCTAGTGTTTCAGTTCAGTAAAAAAATCTTTATACCAACCTTTGTAATTACAAAAAAAAAAGGTTGTCTTTTTCCATAATACAAAAAGAATGTACAAATTATTTCCTTTATATTCATTCCAGCACATCAGGTTCAACTGAAGACACTTCTTATCCCTCAGTTAAATCCTACTCAAAGATGTGTGTGGCCCCAGAAAAGCTTGGTATAAAGGACTTCAGCTTCTCACAAAACAAGTCTTTCAAATGGCTTTTCTTGTGATGAAACAAAACAGGAAGCTGCGAAATCAATATCTACTGTATACCATCTACAGAAGGGGATGATCTCTTTATTAAGCTCCACAGTGATGAGCCAATTTAGAATCTCCCAACAAAGCCAATGGATATTTAGAAACCTAAAACACTCATTTTCATTAGAAACACATGCAAATACCCCTAATTCAGCATTAATTCCTCGAAATATATTACACTGAGACCAATAATACTGTAACAGATACCAGAGGGGTAATAAACCATCAGAAATAACATTCTGCCGGCATGCAGCCAAGTCACGCAATGTTGAAAAAGGATAAACACTACGTCACACTCTAAAGCAGACAGCCCTGCTCCAATGTGGAGCTCTTCCGTTTATTATGCAGCGGCACAACTCAGCACACTGAGGTATCAGTACACTTGTCACTTCAGACTGTGAATGGTACAGTAATAAGTCACTGTTTCAACTTTCTCGTGCTGTTGAACTTGTTGTTTTGGCTTGAGATCAGTATGAAGGAAATGAAACAGTGGGACATAAATGACACCTTTGAGAATATCTTCAGACGTCTTGCAGAAAGCCTTAAACACATCTTTTATTCTCATTCACAAACTCAAGCTGCTTACAAAAAACATGATGCCACAGGATTAATGTCAGGCAATGAGGACTGCTCTGTTTCCACTTTTCCACTATACTTAAAAATTCAGTTGTGAACATGTTTTCACGGCATGCTAAATCAGTTCATTGTCTTTTGTAAAATAAAAGATGTAAATGGCTCTTCTTCAAAAACAGAGGAAACGCTTTGAGTCTTATGCCACATTCTTTAGGAAGGAAACGGAGTGCATGGCAGTGTGTCAGCAAACTAGTTTAAGTTTTCTCTTTTGTTCTTATATTTAAAAAAAAATCAACATAAAACCATCTCAGATTATATTCCATGAGCTAATGTTCCAGTTTTTGTGAGAGCGTGCCAAAAATGTCATTTGAGACACTTCCTTGTTGCCGTTATTTATTTTCTCTTCAAAAATTCCTTCATCTACAGGAGAACAGGTACATTTAAGATGATTTATTGGCACTGAGTAAAGCTCCCAGGATTGATTCTGCATCAAGCCATGCAGCTCAAAGCGCTCACCATGTGTTGTTGGCTTCACGCTCACTCACTCTCTGGCCATTTCATGCGATGACGGAGGGTTTGGCCATGCAGAGACAGCAGTCCTGCTGCTGCCTGCAATATGTGACTGCATTGCCTGCCAGGTTCTCCACTGAGTATATTTCATTACTTGTTATTTAATTTATCCCCCTGATGCCAAACTGCTGTGCAGTTTCTAACAACATTTAGTTTGTGCCAAAAAATAAAATATTATTCCCACTCAATCTTTTACACAGGAGATTTCATTTGTTCAAGAAAAGAAAAGAAAGTTCCTTTTGGATCGAAAGTACAGCCGTCAAAGCTCTTTCCTGAGAGCTGGTCAGTAAAATATGTGGTCAAACAATCATTTCTGGCATCACATTCCTAAAGATAAGGTCTGATTAAAGTATGACAGGAAACATTTTATCTCAATCAATATGTCTGCCAATTTGCACACAATTTCCCAATGGTTTCTGAACAGAAAATTGAAAGAGCCTTAAGTTAGTCACGCACGTCTTCAGAACTTGAATGGAAAGTAGCAAAAGGGCTTCAAAGGCATGAACTTGAGAAACCACGTCACCAGCTTACGTAGGCCTTGTTTGTATTTATGGGAAGGTTTTACAAAACACAATTAAGGTGATGATTTTTCCTCTAACTTCCTTTTGATTCTCAAATGTCAGACTTTTCTTTGAGAGGGATGACAAATGGAAAATGGAACTGTCTAATTAGCTAAAAAATGAATAAATAAAGTGTTATTCCAGCTGGTATGCTTAACCATATACAATATTAAAGTGCTGAAGTAACATAAATGAACTGCATGCTTGGTTAAATTCCTGCAAGTTCATTATGACCTCCTTACATGCAATTAGCTGTAATTAATGGAGCAAACTTCAAAGTTTCCTAAATTTATCTCCTCTCTTGTCTCATACTTTGTCCCGAATAACATGCAGCAGCAAAGCTCACAAAATCGCACAGATTTTCAGTGTAAGAGACAAAATCCATCTGAGAACAACTGTGCTATCAGCAGCTCTAATCCAGCTACAGCAGAGGTGTGTGTGTGTGTGTGCTTTATCAGTTGCTGATTATCAGAGTAATAGGAGCATGCATATCCTTGTACATCTCACAGGGTCTCCCTGCTCTCTATCCACATGATGGAAATCTGTTCTGACCCTAACATTTCTGCAGTACGCGAAATTGTAATGTCAGGAGTGTCTTTAGCAAATCACCCTACTACAGCCTCCAAATGATGACAACCTTGATATGCGTAGCTGCCAGTTAATGCGTGCAGACCTGAGCACGACAGGAGCCTCTTGGGTTTTCTCAGCAGCGCTCTGTCCTCTGACTATTAAATTATGAGCGTTTTACCACCTCCGCTGAGCAAGGCAAACACCGCTGTGTCAATCTCGTCCGAACTCGGGGGCGCACAATTTAATCCGCAGCCCATATCATAATTACATTCCCGGTCAATTGTGTATATAAAAAGCCCCCCCCCCACACACATGGCAAAAGTTCCATCACAGAGCTGGTAATATTTTAACATTTTGTTGATATTATCATTATGTTAAATGTGGCTGGAATAACAGCGATAAAGGAAAAGCCTGGGAAGCATTAGTCTGAGCAGTGCTGGGATGAGTGCTGGGCTTTCCCCGTCGCTTCAGACTGTCAATAATCGCTATAATGTTTCTCTTCGCTTCTCTTCGTTTTCCTCGGAGGCTGCTTAGCGGCCGCGTACTTGACAGTGAAATTATATCAGCTTCAAAAGTAGGCTATAGCAAGTTATTGTCTCTAACTATTTATTACAACTAGCCTCTGTGATAAAGAGGAATAACACTGGAATAAATGTCCAAGCAAAATTATTGCTATCAGTAATACAAGAAGGAAAAAAAAAAACATGGATTATGTGTTTAGCCTACTGTTTTACAAGGTCGTCGCGAGCGCAGGCATCTTCATGCTGGCTCGTATTTGTAATTATCAGCTCACTGGAAAGAATGGACAACCGTTAAAATGACAAAACAAAACGACATGTTTGTGTCAGACAAAACAATACAGCGCCTAGTAAATAAAATATGTCACCCCGGAGACGAGCTGTAATTAATAAGCACGTGTTTTCAGACGAAATGTTAATGGTTGCCACTTTAAAAATGGCTATCACTCAACAGAGTTTTTGTTTTGCTTTTTAACACAGCTGAGTAATCAGGCGCGCGCGCATACTTCCCCAGACTCACCTGCGTTCCTTAGCTTTTTGTTGCGATAAACGGAGAAGATGACCAAGAGGTTGCCCAGGATGTCAACAACGGTAGTGAAGATGAGGAAGCACCCCAAAGTTGTGGTAACCCACGGCGGGCGGTTCAGGACGGTGTCAGTGGGGTCTGGTGAGGAGCTGTTCAGGTGAGACCCATTGATAACCATTGTATAGCTACAGTCGCTGAACTTTCTCAGCTGAGCCAAATTCAACCTGCACTCCTAGAGTCTGGGTTTCGGAGGTGCTGGAATACTATAACCATCTTCATCCCCTCCAAGCGCGCGCTGCTTCTTCCTCTTCTTCTTCTTCTTTCTCCTCTCCCCCACGTGAGCTCTACCCAACTACCGTGGATCAGCTCTGGCAGCCTCCCCCCCTCTCTGGTCGCCTCGGTGTCACTTCTGCGCCCGTGTGCCATTCACTTTGTCGGTACGCATGTGTGACATGAAGCCGCCACTTCAAACCTTCCCAGCATGTGACCAAACAGTCCGGAGAGGAGCGCTTTTATTGTGAGGGAGAAATACTGTCGCTCGGTGGCCGAGCTGTGGAAGAGCAACTTCACGACTCGGAAAGCGTCCTAGTTATCGAGTGCTTTCATTCATGGCTTTGTGGTCGCTCGCTGCCTTTATTTCAGGAGCCCATTCATTATTATTTTGAAGAATCATTCATGTTAGATAGATCTCTTTCAGAAAAATCCCGCATACTACTAAAGCTATGACACAGTTGTAGTCTACGTGAATGCCCAAGCGCACTGGATTTGAAGTGTTTACCTTATCCAATAGGTACATTTTCCATTTGATTTTTATCTGTAAAGACTTAGACATGACTTTAACTCAGTCAGTATAAAATAAAATAATAGAACACAGGCATTCCAGGCAGTAATCTCTCTCTGTTAGATTATACAACCTGAATACATGGCGTCCATGCTCATGTAAAGTTTGAGAGAGGATGGGCTTTCTACACAAACAGTAGCAATTATGCTATTGTTTGTTAATGATGTTCACAATAAATGGGTCAACCCCTTTCCAAACACACAAGCAGCTTCTGCAGCCTTTTCATGAGCTATCTCAGAAAACAAGGTTTGTCGAAATAATTTTTAAAAAGTAATCTTTGTTTTGAATATATTGAAGGGATATTTAAAAAAAAGAAAAAAGTAAAAACTACAAATTGTTAATCATATCCCTGGGCAACGATTTTTCAGTATGAAGTGCAGCAGAGAGGCAGAATGCTTTTAATTAAGAGCCACAGAACAAATCTGCAACTTTTTGGATAATCTATTAATCATTTAGGTGATGTTTCAAGCAGAAGGAAACTAGTCTATGCACAGCGTTTTCCATGTTTTCTCAGTTTAAAGTGACTGTAAATTGAATATATCAGGTTTTAGAGTCACGAGTCATACAAAGTAAGACATCTGATATTTGTTTCTGACATTTTCTTCATTGATTTGACTACCTAATTAAGAAAATAACGACAGATTAATCAATAACGAAAACCAGGCCGTCTTGCAGATTTTCACTCCTCATACTCACAGGTTTTTGGGTTTTTTTTTTTTTTCCTCCTACTCTCATATTTCTCTTGTGTTCTTTACATGCAGATTGGCAAACTTCACACAGGCTGTCACATGTCTTTCAAAGGCCTGATTAATGGAATTCAGCCGAGATGGTCGCCTGGTTTGACCAGATGGCCAACTCTATGAAGAGTCCTGGGCCCTGTTCCAGAAAGGAGGTCCAACAAACTCTGAGTCTAACACTAAACTCTGAGTTGACTCAACTCTGAGATGGGAAACTCTAAGTTTCTGGGTTCCAGAAAAGCTGATCACAGCGAGTTGATCAATAAACTCTTGGTATGTTCACTCTGAGTTAAATGCATGCATGGAGCTCTGATACCTTGATTCACTGTTGCAACTGATAAAGAGCAGAGCCTTCATTTTAATCCAGTGGACAGAGGAATATGAATGCATGTCAGTTTGGACCATAATATTCATCTTTTAAAAAAGGAGTAGAGAAAAAGAGTCATTTTATTCAGCTTCAACTGTGACAGGGATTTTTCTATCAGTGTGACCAATTACAACACGACAAATGTTTACTACAGTAACGTATGATAAATGTTTCAGTGCAGAGGACCTATCCGACAGTCCGGCAGCTGCCTTAATGTCCACAGAGTCACAGAGTTAAAAAAAAGTGGCCTTTAGCTTTTGTTCTGAACTGGTAATAAATCAACAATGTCCAGTAATCGCTGTCTCCGTCCTTACGCTGGTGACTGATTGATTATAAAAGCGCCCATGTAAAATACAGCAACATACTAATAACCAGGATTTCACGAAGACCTATTTGTGTAAATGAATGTGGTCCTGTATGTGCTTTGATATGAACTGTATGAACGAGCAGCTGTCTGACACCTGATGTTGGAGGAGTGAGAGAGAAACTCAGGATTTGTTAAAGAAAAACCTGCCAGTGAGCAGGTTAGGTTCACAGAGTCTGTTACCCCGGTAACTAACTCGGAGTTTAGGTCAACTCTCTTTCGGAAATAGAAAACCTGGAGTTTCCCTCCTGTCAGAGTTAACAAACTAAGAGTTTTTCACTAAACCCGTTTTCTGGAACAGGGCCCTGGTGGTTTTAAACTTCTTTCATTTCACAATAAATTGAGTTCACTGTGCTGCTGGAACCACACATTTTTCTTGTGCACTCTTGTCTGGATCTGTCGCTCTCCCTTCAGTTTGTCACAAGTGGATTCCAATCAGGTTGAAATAGCTAAAGAATAAATAAAGCAAACGGTGTAAACTCGTCCTCAGTTTGGAATATCACAGCAAAGTGTCTAAATACATTTAATGTGTGATTTGGTCAAACACAGCGGGTAAGTAGGATGAACAAAAGGTAACTTTATTAACAACAATAATAATTAAAAGAAAAAAACAGTAAACCCAACAAAGGAATAATCAGTCAAGAAAATGAGGACACAGAGGAAATGTGTGATGCCACCACAGTGAAGGTAACAAACACCACAGAGAAAAGGAGGACTACAAATACACAGAGAAGTAATTAAAAACAAGTGTAACTAATGAGGGTGGGGCAGACAATCAAATAAAGGAGGTAAAATTAAGGAAGCAAAGCAAATAGAGAAGCACAGAAAAAGTTATTACCAAAATAAAACAGGAAGGGACAGACAAACGGGGTGACAGCATAGAGAAGCATAGGGGACACAGAGAAAGGGGGGGAAACGTGACCATTTATAGTTGAGAGATTAGAGTTTTTGAATTTTCTAAAAAAAAAAAAAAAAAAAAAAAAAAAAACAAAAAATTAAAAAAAAAAAAAATTTTTTTTTTTTTTCCTTTTTTCAGACAATGAGAGGTTTCTTCTTTGGAGATAAAAATGTGGTTTAAAAAATTCCCATCTTTGCATCATTTGACATCAGTCAGCTCTCTCTAGCCTCAGGTTT
>VUQI01028992.1:0-11359 GCA_015106735.1 Paratilapia polleni | reverse complement strand
AACCAACTTTAAAAAAACTAGTCAATCAGTCTAGAAAACATCACAATACAGTGAAAAAAAATGTGTGTTACAACTTCCTGGAGCTCATAGTGATTCACTCAGGAGCTGATAAAAACACAAATATTTAATTTACTACACTGTAAATCTATAAATCATTCAGTCATTTTCTCTCCACTGACTACTTGATTGAAAAGTTGTCTAGAGCTGCAATCTCTGCAATTTTCCACCTGAAGAGCATTAATGAAGGTAGATGTTGGGTGAAAAGGCCTGGCTCACGTCACAAACCTTTCTTTTCTGATCTTGTTTTGTGCACAAGGGGACAAAGCTGCTGCTGCTCAGGACACTGAGCTCATGACTTCACCATTTTACTATAAATTTGACAGGGTTTATGAACAAATAAAAATTAAAAGAAAAAATAATGTGAGTATTGTTTCCCCTTTTAAATTCCAAATTATTTCCAAGTTCTACCAAGCTGTTTACCTAAAGGTATGGAAGATCTTGAAACAAGATTCAGATATTTATCAATAAATATTCCTGACAAACTATTTCTGATGGTTGTTCTTATATCCTTAAATCTGAGCCACAAACCTGTGTGGATCAGGGAATAGTCATGTTGGCAAAAAGCTGAAAGCATATTAAGGACTAAAAACTAAACAGCACTGTATGCACAGGTGCCTTTGGCCACTTCATTAGGTACACCTTCAGAACTGCCTTAATTCTTCGTGGCATAGATTCAACAAGGTGCTGAAAACATTCCTCATAGATTTTGGTCCATATTGACATGATAGCATCACACAGTTGCTGCAGATTTGTCGACTGCACATCCATGATGCAAATCTCCCATTCTCCCACATCCCAAAGGAGCTCTATTGGATTGAAATCTGGTGACTATGGAGGCCATTTGGGGATAGTGAACTCGTTGTCATATTCAGGAAACCAATTTGAGATGACTGACATGCTGACATGGTGCATTATCCTGCTGGAAGCAGCCATCAGAAGACGGGTACACTGTGGTCATAAAGAGATGGACATGGTCAGCAGCAATACTCAGCTAGGCTGTGGTGTTTAAACAAAGTGTGCCAGGAAAAATATCCCCCACACCATTACACCAACACCACCAGCCACAAGCATTTTCACTAACAGAACTGCTGCTCACTGGATATTTTCTCTTTTTTGGATCATTCTCTGTAAACCCTAGAGATGGTTGTGTGGGAAAATCCCAGTAGATCAGCAGTTTCTGAAATACTCAGATCAGCCCATCTGGCACAAACAACATGCCACATTCAGTCACTTAAATCACCTTTCTTCCTCATTCTGAAGCTCGGTTTGAACTTCAGGAAGTTGTCTTGACTGTCTACATTCCTAAATGCATTGAGTTGCTGCCATGTGACTGACTGATTAGTTATTTGCCCTAGCTAGCAGGTGTACCTAACAAAGTGGCCAATGAGTGTATATGTGACCACTGACTACATCTCTTTTTAATACTATAGGCTTTAATATGCTGCTCTAACAGCTTCTATTATTCTGCCTTCCACTAGAAGGAAACCTGGCCTCAGGGATTTGGGTCCATAAAGCTACAAGAGCATTAGTGAGGGCCAACACTGGTGGTAGATGATGAGGCCTGGCTCACATGTTCAAATTCTCCCAATGTTGTTTGACGAGTTTGTCTTTCACACAAACCTGTTGCCAGAAATTTGAATTACTAATGAAAATGTGGAAAAAAGCACAGCACAGCACAGCCAATATTTAGTTGTCCATACAAAATTTCATTCACAGATAGCTGCCTCTTGTTATAGATATGAACCCACTGAACCCACCGACCTCAAATCTGTGGCTCACAAACTGTTACTTCTCAGGATCTGGAGCGTCAGCCCCCCCTGCTGGAGGAGAACGCCAACCCCCATGGCATAGAGTGGCTGTGGAGCACCATCACTATCCGGATGTACCTGTCACTGGTGGTCTGCAGTGAGTGTGACTCCACCCAGGAGGCTGCCATCGGGGCTCTGCAGAACATCACAGCTGGAAAGACAGTGGTAAGATGGGAAGGAGTTCAGCTCTGGTTCTTTTTATAGGTTCAATGTGTAAGCAGAAAAGAGGCAGGTGTATGTGCTGACTCTTTATTGACACTTTATTAGGTACATATTTCTATGTATGTGTGGGTCAAATGAGGTTATGTTAGCATGGAGTACCAGCTTACATCAGATTTAAATGCATTCATTACTTTTTAACCTTTAACAATGATGCAAAATGAAAAACAGCATGAAAACAGCTGCAGTTGAAATTTAAACCAGCAAATATTTCAGATTTTTAACAGCTATGCTTGAGATAGGCATGAGATATGCTTTTGTTTTGTCCAATTTATCATTATGTTTTAGTCTTGTTTAGCATCAGAAAACATACTGTGGCTCTTGTCATACATTCTATATGTAAATCAAACTTAAAATGTTATATAGCAACATATTTAATTGATGTTCTTGTGGCCTGCAGATGAGCGCAGCCTCCGCCTTTACCATTGTTCAGCAGGAAAATGGTCTTCAGCATATTAAGAAGATTTTAGAGGAGGGAAAGAGTAATGTGAAGAAAACTGCTCTATTTCTAATCAAAAACATCTCATGCCACCATGTACTGCATCCTCCCATTGGTAACTTTTGATTTCTCCTCTAAGCATTTCCCATCATGTTTCCATCATGACCACAAACTGCACCTTGCATGGATCTTGAATTGTTTTGCTCCTACAGCAAACCAGGTGTTGCCAGAGGTGGTGAGAATGCTGCCCAACGACGGCACCGGCACCGACCAGCGCGGTGAGGTGACAGTTTGTCTGTGTCAAATCCTGATTAACCTGAGTCAGAGTAACGTGAAGAACGCCAAAGCGATAATCAACAACCGAGGCGTCCAAAAGATCATCAACATCCGCAAGACAGTCAATGGGTTTGTCACCTTATCAAAATGTTCAGATATAAGACTTATGAATGAGTTCAATGCAAGATAATAAAAATAAGACATTATTTAACACAGTATCTATACAGTATGTAATATCCAGTGTTCTTTAATCTATTACACCTCCTATTTCACTTTCAAAGCAAAACCTCTGATATATCATTATTCATACCTAATCTGTTGTATTCAGGGAGTTCCTTTAAGAAGTAATACCTCAAAGTAAGTTCTTCAGAACCTCGTTACTTCAGGTAAAAGTGCATAGCTCAACATCTGACTTGAGTAAAAGCTATAGCCTGTTCATAAAAAGCTACACATGGCCACAAAGACGTTACCCTTTTGACTGTCATTTTGATTTGGATGAGAAGGTGGAGTGCCAAGTTACCAGTGAGCTGCTTCAGGGGACTGTATGGGTGCATCACACAGGAACAGATACCTTCTAATTAGTGCCAATTAACAGACAAATAAAATACTAGGCTCTAACTCACCGAAAAAAGTGGAGCACAGAATTCATGGGTGAGCTTGTACTTGCACAGCTTGTCATTATTTTTGTCAGATAATTGCAGTAAAAATGCTCCAAAGGACACCAACACCACAAGCACATTAGAATTAAATTATCTGAAGTGATGCCAAGCAGACAGCAAGCAGTTACAGCTGCCAGTGTTGGCACACCTGTCGATTAAAGCGGCCACTTCCTTATTTTTAAGGCTTAACAAAATCCCAACAGGTGAGCTGTAAAAGAAAGAAAGTCGGCTTCTATTCAGGTGTTATGAAGGGGGGAGTTAGGTATAGAGGCCCAAATAGGGAATCTATGAGGATTGCCTTGCTTTTGGAGTCAAAGTACTCATGGTACAGAAAAACGGTATCTCTGATATAATTTTTCACTTTTCCTTCTACTGGTTACAGACCCGGCCATGTGGTTGAGACAGCAAGCATCCTGTTGCACATAATGTGGAAATACAGTGAACTCCATGGGCTCCTCAAGAAAGTGAGTTGCATCATATCATATATCTTTATTACATCGTTGTTTTTTCTTCAGATTGTGATACAGAATTTGGTAGTTATTTACTCTTTCTGTGATTACAAATGTGTGCTATGATTGTGTCTTCTCCTCTATAAGTTGCTTAATTCAGACAAACAAATTAGCTGCTAGTTATTGATACATTGGTGCATGTTGTATTATTTACCTGTGGCAACTAGTATCTTACAGAAAAACTACAAGTTTGCATTGCTCACTTCATTAAGTTGTTTTTAAGTCTTGAATTTGGTATGTTAAGAAGATGTACATTATGCTGTTTGCATCAGTGTCTGAACATCTGAAATACAACATAAATACAGACGTAATGATCTATACCTTTTCAACAGAACGGGTTCAAGAAATCTGATTTCATCAATGCAAACACAGCAAAGGCTACCCCACGGTAATGAGCCAAAGATCCATAAACACCAAACCCAAGCTGCACTTTTTAACACCATCGGTACAAATCACTCACACTGTTTTCAAGGCACCTGTGTCAATGTAGTGACTGTTTTTTTTTTTTTTGTTTTTGTTGTTTTTATTGTTTTATTGTCATGCTACAACTACATTGAACTACATTGAAGTGTCCCTTAAAATTTAGACTTTTGTTTGTTTTTGGAAATGTTTCTCTAATTGTGCTGCTGTTGGTGTTAGTTAGCTTAAGGGCAAACATGTAATTTTGACAACATGAAATGAGTGGGATATTTAATTTTGATAATTTAGGTAAACCCACTGATGAAGAGGTTCATGAAGAACTGCCCTCATTTCATGTGACCATTAAAGCACCTTTTAGTTGTTGTTGTTCCTTGTGAAACATATCAGATGCTTCTGGCCACTGTTTCAGTGCTTAGTTACTTCAGATGACACTGTAAATACACAGAGAACCACAAAAATGAAGATCCTAAATAAAGAAGTTTTGACAAATAAAAACAGCATTGATTTTTTTTTCCTTTCTTTTTTTGACAAACCAAATGAACTGGTACATTAATGAATACAAAATACACTCACCAGCCACTTCATTAGGTACGCCTGTTCAACTGCTCATTAAGGTAAATATCTAATCAGCCAGTCACATGACAGCATGTATACAGGGTAAAGACAACCTGCTGAAGTTCAAACCGAGCAACAGAATGTGGAAGAAAAGTGATTTAAGTGACTTTGAATGTGGCATGGTGGTTGGTGCCAGATGGGCTGATCTGAGTATTGCAGCAACAGCTGATCTGCTGGGACTTTCCCACACAACCATCTCTAGCCACTCCTGTCAGCTAAGAACAGGAAACTGAGGCTACAATTTGCACAGGCTCACCAAAATTGGACAACAGAAGATTAGAAAAACATTGCCTGGCCTGATGAGTCTCAAGTTCTGCTGCAACATTTGGATGGTAGGGTCAGAATTTGGCGTAAACAACAAGAAAGCATGGATCCATCCTGCTTTGTATCAACAATTCAGGCTGGTGGTGGTGGTGTAATGGTGTGGGGCCCCTTAGTATCAACTGAGCATCGTTTAAACACCACAGCCTACCTGAGTATTGCTGCTGACCACGTCCATCCCTTTGTGACCACAGTGTATCCATCTTCTGATGGCTGCTTCACGTGCAGGATCACGTGCCATGTCACAAAGCTCAAATCATCTCAAACTGGTTTTAAACTAGAGCCTGACCAATACTGGTGCAGATTTTTGTGCTGCAGATAGTGGTGAGAGTATCACAAACAGAGGAGTCAGGGCTGAAGAAACTGACAACATCTGATATGAACTTGAGCATTATTTTGTCCTGTGGAAAAAAAACCCAAAAGTTTTGTGCACAGTTTGGAGCAACTGTAAAAGTAAAAAAGCAAAGTGGTCTCTCACTCTCTGGTCTGAGTTGTTACCAGAAATAAATTTACTGTTTTGAATAAACTTTACTGCTCTTTGTCTTCTGGGAAACTTTGTCAGTTATTTAGGAAAATGTCAGAATAGTATAGCTCATAAAATTGCTACACGACTTTTTTGCTGCTATAAACTTTTTCTTACTATTCTTTGTACAAAAAGGTCAGTTATAGCTTTGCATTACAGAATGACAAATGACCACAGTCTGCTATGTATTCCCTAATGCTTTCATTTTTCTGTGAGAACAGTGCAGACAGTAAATAAAGCAAGATTAACACCACAGTAAATGGTTCTCTCAATCATTTGCTAATAAATTGTGGAAGATGAGGCATGTGCTAGCGGGGGAAATACTCAGATGTTTGCCTTCTATGTTCATTTGTCAGACCTCTCAGTGAAGCAGTGGTAACCTTGCGGGGCCTGCCAGCACGAGCTGCACTGCGGTACAGCTAAAGGGGGGAGGAGTTGGGAGGCTGGGTGCCAATCAACATCAACCCTCCCGGACAAGGATTTTAAGGTCAAAACTGGAGGAGGTTCATGCACGGTTCTCAATATTCTGTCGTATGAAATAGTTCAGAAATGAGAAAAAGGAGATGTGACATGAAACGTACGTGAGGGAGGTAAAGAAACCCTTTCTCAGTGCAATCTTGCTCAGACAATTTTCAATTTTAACAGCAAAATTCCCACAGTGATCCACTGGGAAATCAATAAAGGTCCCACTTGAGTTCAGGCGGTGGTTAAATTTTCTAAATCAAATTAACAGTATCCCACAAAGCAATTAAAGCATGGTGACAGTGATTCTCTCTGCATCTGCAAAGCCACCCTGCACAGAGCCAGGAAAAAAGCACATCGTGCGCTTCTCCACACTATAGCACGACACGCCAGAAGGCTGCTTTGAGGCCTGGTATGAGTTTATTTTTCCTGTTTAGTGCTGAGGTTTAGTAGACGTGTTTTACATATCTCAAAGCAGAGACCAGATTTAAAGAGCATTTGTTATGATCCGAGGTTATGTGTACATGTAACATAAGACAGAAAATCCATCATAATCTTCAAAGCATGCTTTATAATTTAATGACTCTCTTTGTCAGCTGTAAATATGCCTCTTTTAGAGATGCAAAACCCCATTTTCTAGCTCATTAAGATCAGGAAAATGCAGGTTTGCTGTTATCCTACGGAGGGCAGTAGTGCAGCATGAAAACCTTCAGTTTACCTCAATAATAAGAAAGCAGTAAAACTTAACCAAGTTCTCTTTGTCCTTTAAAAAGAAAATTTATATTCCAGTCTTCATCCTACAGCTATTAAAATGTTTTAGCACTCAGATTAAATCCAAAGTTTTTAAATTTGAGGGCCTAAACTCTGCACTATTGTCTTTCTATTCCCCCTAATAATTCACCCTCTTTGTGAACTGTTTTGGTGACAGAGACGATTTCCAAGCTCTGGTTTTAGCAGGAGGAGAAAAAGCTAAGAAGGATCCAAATCCTTTTAACAATAGCTTACTTGTCTCTCCAAAGCTTATGCTGTTCTGAGAATTGGCCTCCTTTCTTATTACACAAGAGGAGCTTCATCTTGTCTTAACAAATGGTGAGCAGACTTAAAGAAAAGTAAGTTACATTCCCTGTCAGAATGAGGGATAATGTGAGAAGACCATGTTATTTATAGACCAGTACAGAAATAATATATGTCAGGAACAGGTGACACTCAGGAACAGCACAGTGGGGAAGCAGGCCACGCTGTCACATATGAACTGAACATGTTTAATGCACAGAGAAAGAAAGGATTCATTCACAGAGCTGCAGCAGTGGAAAACAGGCACAAGAGAGGCCAGCTTTAGCTTTACACTGAGGCTATTGTCAGGGATGTCAGCACTCAGGGGAGACTGCTATCCACTGACGTGAATAAACCAGCACAGAGGTTCATGCTTTACTGAGACTGGATGTGTCTTCACCCCTCAGATCTTTTAATAATGTCTGGAATGAAGTGCAAAGTGAGGCAGACTGTGTTACCCTGAACACTGCTTATGCTTGTGTGCTACAGCCCAAAGAGACCCTCGGTCATGAAAAGCAGGAAAATGAGATGGTGTTTACTGCCTAATAAGATACAGTGAAAATTATGCTGAAAGTCTTAATGCAATTTTTGTAACAAGAACAGCGTTGCTAGCACGCTGACACCTTTAGTTCAAGGTGTTAGCATGCTAACATTTGCTAATTAGCGCTAAACACATCAAAAGCCTGCAGCTAAAGCATCTTGTTTTACAAGAAAACATTAAAATTATGGTCAAATCTGTCACATTTAAACTGGCTTGACACAATTCAAACTGGTTTGCTGGTTCCTGTTGGGCAGCGTATAAAACACAAAGTGCAGACAATAGTACAACATGAAATCAGTGTTAGCATCCTTTCGTTGGATAGTGCTTTGATGCTGGTTTAAAATGTATAACAGAGGTTATGGGGTCTCACTGAAGATTTTAGTATGAAAAAAATGATCTAACCACAGGTATATTTGGAATAAAATCTAATGATTAATTCATGTCTTGGGTTGCCTCTCAGAAGTAAATGGTGTTAGGAATCATTGTTTGATTGGATATGAAGAGTAGCAGGTAAACACAGGTGTCGCTAAACACATTAATAAAAGCTCTTTACATAAATAGATGAGAACCTTCATTAATGCCATTAGTAGCCTAAAGCCTGACTAACTCAAAAATGTCTGCTGTGAAAAAAGGCCCATTGTCTCCTTTGTGAGGAACCATATGGGAGACAGTGTATTGCTGAAAAAAATAACTATGTTGATATGTGTCTGAGACAGAGTGGGAAGCATATGATCTGATCGTGTTGTAAACACACAGTTTATGTTTTAGCCTCCTTGGTAAATTGCGGATTTTGATGTTTTGGAAGCCATTACATCTTCAGAGGAATGTCTGATCATGTCCCGCAGTATACTTTAGTTCATGATTGGTCTTGATCACCTGAAAACAGTAATATAACTGAATTAAATTAGATTAAATTACCTGCCTGCTGAGAGACAAGTTATCCTGTTTCAACTAGTGTTAAAAACAGAGAAAACTTAAAAACTTAATTCATGTTGGTTTTAGAGGCACCCATTGTTAACAAGCTATGCTGCAGGCACTACCTGCTCATTAGGTGGTATCACCTGCAGCTGTGCTTAGTTTTTAAAGATCCTCATCCTGCTTGAACACATGGCCACTTGTTCTGAGGCTGAAAGGATGTGTTGTGTGTGTGTGTGCGCATGCATACGCTTGTCTTGAGGCAGAACAGAGAGATCTTATGAAAGTGGGACAAAGGCTTTACCAGCAGGAGAAGAGACACTTCTCAGACAAAGCAGAATTTCTCAAGGTTTCTCAGCTCACAAATGCAAACATCTGAATGAAGCTAAGAATTAAAAGGTGAAGTAGACAGCCTGGTCTGAGTTATACCATTGCAGATTTACCCATCACAGGTTTTCTTGTGGAAAAAAAGGGAAAAAAAGATAATTTATGCAGTTACAAAGGAAATGACTTTAGTTGAAATGGTTACAAGCTGTGTGTAACTGGCAGGCATGTGCGTCATCTTCAATGGTCATAAAGCATAAAGCCCGGAAAGCACAATCTACTCTAAGACTGCTTCACTCTCGAGAAAGATCATTTATTTCAAAGATAGAGGCAAAAAAACCCATCTGTCACTTTAATGTCAAAATCACCAGAACTCAAGCTCTGTGTGTGTGTATGAGTTCAAATTATACAAAAAAATAAAGGTAAAACTGTATGTCAGTCTTAAAAAGTTAATTATAATAGTGAATTCTGACTTTTGAGGCCCACATTCAGATGGGCACATATTTAATCTATGCAGACTTCTAACTTAAGCTTTACAAAGTCATTATAATTATGCATTATAAACCCTCATATCATATGCTCATATCTCATATCCACTACGTGGGCCAGCCTTAAGAACCAAATAGTGGCAGATGTATTATTATAGGACAGCCACGTCTCCTAATGCATGTTTATGGAGGCAGCAGGTGTGTCCACAATCATTATAGCTCATTGAACAGTCAACCTTTTTTTTCAAGTGCATTGGTATTTATTTATGATAAAATGTTCTGATTTCCCATCGCCCTTCTGACTGGTTCTTGGTCCCTCTTGTGCCACCTCATTTAAAAAAAAACACACTGTGCAAACACCTCTGAATCAGAAAAAGTCAGTTTGAACATTTCCACCCAGACACATAAAATGAAATTTTCACCTGAGAAGAAAAGACCATCTCACTACTTTGGAAAGCAAGGACAAGAGGGAGCCAAGGACTGAGCACTCAGGGGAACCCAACCTCATAGAAGCAGTCAGACAGTTAGAAAGAGACCATATTCTTTTAAATCCTCAGATCTCAAGGTCTGCTTGCAGGCACATAACACTGGAGCAAGAAGTAATTGGTGGCTGGCTGCGCCACACACAGCAGACAGGTCAACAAGGATGAGGACCGGGAAAAGGGAGGCAGCGTGAGAAGTGTGGAGTGCTTTTGAAATTCAGCAAGTGAGAGTGCTTGCTTAACTCTTAACTGATTGGGGTCAAGGAGGTTGTGTTGTGGCTGGAGCAGAGAAGGCTGGTTAGAAGAAGGCATGCTGAAGAGTTTGAGAAAAAGAGATGGATTTTGGTGTGTAGACCTGACAGCAGAGGGGTCAGGAGTTGGCTTCTTGCAAACAGAGTGCACCGGCACGGATATAAGAAAGGACAGAAGGTCAATGGCAGTGGTCTGAAGAAGGGGATGCTGTCAGAGAAACTAGATGGTTCTGCCAGAGAGAAATTTCAAGTAAAATTAGAACAAACTCAGAGGAAACAGAGGCAACATGTCTTTAGATTACCAAACTGCAGTTTACTAAGAATCTAGTGAGATGTGTTGATATTCTACACCTTGTAGTTACTTTGTATGAATAATATACTGCTCAGAAAAACTGAAGGAACACTTTGAAAACACATCAGATTTCAGTGGGAAAAAAAATCATGCTGGATATCTATACTGATATGGACTGAGTAATGTGTTAGGAATGAAAGGATGCCACATTGTTTGATGGAAATGAAAATTATCAACCTACAGAGGGCTGAATTCAAAGACACCCTGAAAATCAAAGTGAAAAAATGATGCATCAGGCTGGTCCATTTTGCCTAAATTTCATTGCAGCAACTCAAAATGGTACTCAGTAGTTTGTATGGCCCCCACGTGCTTGTATGCATGCCTGACAACGTCAGGGCATGCTCCTAATGAGACGACGGATGGTGTCCTGGGAGATCTCCTCCCAGATCTGGACCAGGGCATCACTGAGCTCCTGGACAGTCTGAGGTGTAACCTGGCAGCGTCGGATGGACTGAAACATGACGTCCCAGAGGTGTTCTATTGGATTTAGGTCAGGCGAGCGTGGGGGGAAGTCAATGGTATCAATTCCTTCATCCTCCAGGAACTGCCTGCATACTCTCGCCACATGAGGCCGGGCATTGTCGTGCACCAGGAGGAACCCAGGACCCACTGCACCAGCGTAGGGTCTGACAGTGGGTCCGA
>VUQI01028991.1:0-12034 GCA_015106735.1 Paratilapia polleni | reverse complement strand
AAAAGTCTTTTGTTGCTGTTGGTTTATATATATATATATATATATATATATATAAATATATATATATATAAAGGTACATTTGGGACAAAAGGGAGAGACTGGAGTTCCATTTTGCTGTAGCAGTCCTGATGAGTGATCTCAGGGTTAAGAAGCAAGGAAATTTGAACAACCATGATGCTTTCAGTGGCAGCTGACCTTATCAAGATTCCTGAGGGACTGGTGGCACTGAGATTTATCTGAGAAGGCTTTTGAGTCAGAAAAGCAGTCCTGAGGGAGGATGGACAGGAGACATGTAGTGACTGGGTGGAGAGAGAAGACGCATGGCATCTGAGAGGAGATAGCCGGGTGACTCTTTCGTGAAATCTGCCCTTTAGATGAAAAAGCATTAGTCAGCCTGGACTAAGAAGTGGAGAGGCTAACAAGATTGAATTTGGCTGGGTACCATGGGGAAATGCACTCCCTGAGGAAGGGGTGAAAGGATGGGGGTGGTGAAAGAAAAAAGATAGACTGAAGTAAAGAATGGCTTGAGGCCTACTGAGGCTGGAATCACCAGCTTTACACTCAGGATTGGCACTAATCCACTTGTCCTTATCTGATTATGAGACTCTGCTTGGCAAGATGGGAAATGTCATCAGCAGCTTCAGCCATTACCCTGCTCTACCTGTTTCTATTCTACCACAGCGGAGGCTTTCAAGCACCCATACAATGTGAGCAGAGAAGTCACAGGTTCCAGCTGCAACAAGGCCACTTTGTACACTTGTAGTGTAAGTAAACACCCCATACAACATCCATTTAAAAGCTTTTATTGCTTTTCATGCATTCTCATTTATTGTGTGTGACTGTTTTTATCCTTTACCTTTCTTATATGATGATTACTATAAGTCATAAGTGGAGGCAAGTTAAATTAGCATGTTAATATCAGGGTTTAGTGAACAGAGGTGAATGCAACTCTCTTTTTAAATAATGAAATCTTATTAAAAGGATCATATTGATCATATAACATGGCAAAATATGAAACTGCTAGACTAGTGAATGAGTTTTTAATACTCAAGTGGGTAAAATGATGGAGTGTGGATTTAAAGCTGTATGAAAATAGGTGTGGGGCAGACAGATGAAAACAGACCTTCTGCAGACTGATGGGGAACAAAGCAGTGGCAGCAATGGTGGGGGTGGTGTGGGGGTTGGGTGGGATGTGGTTGGGCAGGTTTCTTAAATGTCAGTGGGCGTGAGGTGAGATTAGACAAAGGATAGGAGGAGATGGGGGTGGGCGGGAGTGCCTGCGTATTGAGACACACCACGTGCTGGAAAACAAGAACACCTTTTTTTTTAGGGACTAACAACCAACTCAGAAATAATTTTGCAGCAGAAACCTAATCTTTTTTGACTAGAAGGTTCACTGATGATTTAGATGGGTATAATTTCAACAGTGTCAGTGTGTGCCATTTTATTTATTTATCTATTTATTTAATTAGGATGTCATAAATACACTATTTTTTTTTTTTATCAGGATCTGGCTCCTCCTTGTTGTAACTCATGCATTGGTATTACCATCTACCTGACAGGGTGCTATGAAATAGGTAATGCTCCCATTCAGTGTCATAGTGAAAACAAGCCAAGATGAAATCTTAGAATATCTGTTTATACACAAACCTCAAATACTTGTACCTTTGAAAACATTATACTATATCAATTTACATCACACCTTTTGATCAGGAGATTTAACTCTAATCTGTTGATGACCATGAACTGCCTTTATCACAGTATACTTAAAATATCTCATAATAGGTTCATCATCAGAAAATTTATGATACGTCACCAATGTGAGTCGCTATGACAGGAAAATGAGTTAATATTAAACTGATTATTATTAACTACAACTTAAGGTTGGGTTTGCTGCCATGGTTATTGCAGAAGAATGGTTGCTACAATCACCATCATTTTTAAATTACAGAAAGTTTTCTCTTCTTTTTGTTGCTCTTGGAAGCCAAAGAACATAGAGGTTAGGTTTATATCAATAATGACTGTTCTGTCTAAGAAGCAAAAGCTATGTTGTCATATAGCCTTGTTTCATGAAATAGGATATGAATAACATTAAAAATTGTTTCACTTGTTATCACATTTTTTTTTTTGCTTTGTGTCATTTTGCACCATTCACAAAGGGTTTCATGGAGTCTCTCCTGAAGTTGCCAAAACTACATTTGGATCAATTCTTACTAACAGAAGGGTGCAGTTTGTCTTCACATCCATTTACCAAAATCTTCTAACAAGCTGTTTACTATTTCTTTCCAAAGTACATACCTATGAACTCCTACATTAAACCCACTGAGAGGGTGCCAGTCTGTGGGCCCAGAGCTGACACAGAGCTGACACAGAGAGAGACAACCACTCACTCTCACACCCACAGCCAATTTAGAATCACGAATTTACCTAACCCACACAGGCACAGGGAGAACATGCAAACTCCACACAGAAAGGCCCCAGCCTGGATTTGAACCCAGGACCTTCTTGCTGTGAGGCAACAGCTAACCACTGTATCACTGTGCTGACTCTAAAGCTACAGACAGATGAAATAAATAACACTGATCATCTTGTTACAATGCAGTGTTCTGCTGGGAAACCATAAGTCTTGGGATTCAAGTGAATGTTACTTTGACATGTATCAACCAACTAAAACTTGCTGCAGCTCAACCATAACCCCAAGGGCAACAGCACACCCAGACAGCAACAGCCTCCTTCCGCAGGACAATGCACCTTCTCACACTGCATACTGCTCAGGAGCAGTCAAGGAACACAACAAAGAGCCCAGTGAGTAAGATGATTTAACAAAGTTCCAGAAAACTATAGTCAATTAAGAAAGTAGAAACTAATATCGTTAAGGTTTAGTTAACAAGTTTATGAAAGAAATTACATCATATGAGCACTGAATGCTAATAATCATCAGCAATGGAATGTTGCAGAAGTGAACATGCTGTGCCTTCTTTGCTCTGAATTGTCATTAACCGCTTCTTAAAAGGCTCTGAATATTCATCAGAGCCGTGCCTGCAAGGTCAAGGTTTTTGGCTAGCTGAGCACAGCGGGATGGATGCTGCAAGGGGATTCCCTTCATTTGCTGAGGCACCAGCAGCACCCACACAGCACCCAAGGACTCTGATATGATGCAAAGGACATCCATTTCTTTCCAGTTCAGGAGCGCATACAGCGCTTTTGAATAATATCCAGCTAGCTTTCAGGGCTTTAGGTGAAATTTAAATCAGACTTCATCAATGTGCTATATGTGAGAAAGGATTTATAAGAATGCACGCCAGTTCTCCCAGTAAAGCCTTTAACTCTTTGAACTGCAGTAATAAGTGAAAAGGTGAAAAGGTGAATACTGAGAGGGCCTGAAGGATGAATATTTCATTGTTTCACAAGCTCTCAGGTACTACCTAACAAGAGAGAACAGGCATCACTTTTTTGCATTTCCACTGTTTTAAGTGGTATGATCCTGCAGAATGTTTGAATCTGTGTCTGTGTGAATAATTTGATTGAAGAAATTATTCTTTCATTTTGTGAACTGCAGTGACTTAAGTACCATAAGGCTGACTGCAGTTATGTATTACAAATTTTTCTCAAATATTTCTGTGTTTGTAGCGTACAGTAAGATTGGACCAATACAGAATTATGCAGATTTTTTGTTTAATCTCCACCATTAATACTTGATGTTGATCCCAGTTGTGTTATTTATTGTTTTGGGGTTTTATTGGGTTTTTTTTTTGGGTTTTATTTTTGTTTGTTCTTCTTTTCTCTGAGTTCAAAGTTTCATACCTTAAAATGCAAGTCATTTGTGCTGCGGATTTCCTACAGGTAGAGCATTTTTAGTCTAATGGCTTTAAACATGTCACTAAAAATAAAATAAACTTGTAGAGGTCTGAAATTTGCATTGAATATGTAATCCATCACCAGCAATCATTCGCATTTAGTGTTTTGTTAAATTACATCATCATGGTGTGATAGTACTGGTGAGAGCAGGGGCCATTTTGAGTCTTTATGGGGAGGAATTTCTCAGTTCAATAAAGTAACACATTCTCAACCCAACTGATCACACACTGATGATTGGTCAAGACTCTTGTTTTCACAACATGATGTACTAAGTGCCACTTTAGAGTTGTTCTTCAACTGAGTATCTAGTATACTTTATATACATACGGAGGCAGCTGTGCCTCAGGAGGTAGAGTGGGTTCTCTACCTGTTGGTAAGTCAGTGGTTCAATCCTCACCTCCTCCAGTCTCCATGTCTAAGTGTCCTTGGGCAAGATACTGAACCCTGAATGTCCCCTGATGCATCCATTGGTATGTGAATGCAGCTTGTAGTGTAAAAGCTCTTTCTGCTTTTTCTACTCTTCCTGAACTCTTACCTTTCTTTGAAATGATTCTTATGTGATCATTTTGCCAGACAGCATGCTAGAAGATGGATGTGTTCTAGCAGTTGTAGTAGCAGCAGCCATAGTAGAGTAGAGTATTAGTGTTATCAGCAGGGTTTAAGTGGAAAATCATATCAGTAAAATTCTCTTTCAGAGATTTTTCCATTCTGACAGGAATGAAATTAGAACAGTGTGTAGACACACAGCTTTGCATCAAAGCATTAGCTCAGCAGATCAGGGCCACTGTGTCAGTAAGCACTCACAGGTCATGTAAATCAGTGAGTTGATCAGTGAAAGTTATAGTGACAGGATTTCATAGCTGTTGTACCACCAGCTAAGATTACACAGCTCTATAAAGAGCGCTTTTGTACACCTTTTTCTAAAAATCAGTTTCACTAAATGTATCACCTAGTGCAAGATTTGCAAACACAAAAATGTTCTCAACCTTGATACGAGGGAATAAAAGATGTAATTCAAAGCCACCGATAATATCTCATATGTGTGTTAGTGTAGCAGGAGAGAGGCTACCTTGAAGGCACCTTGAAGTACAGTATGGCAGAAATGAAACCTCATTGCCATTTTTTTCCATTGCTGCCAGCACAGTCCCCCTGCTCTAAAATTGTCTCCTGTTCCAGCCAAGTCTGGCAGCATACTGTAAATGATGAATTATTCAAAGTGGGGATCAGGCTGTGTTGCTCCTGGAAGGTGGCAAACACAAATGAAATGCAGTATCACACTTGGTGTTTAAGTTATTAGTTGAAAGACTCTGGAAATCATTTAACCACAGTGTGTGGCGTGGTGAAATGGGAGTGGGATTATGTGTTGTGTGTTTAAAGCATGCAGCTTGCATATACATTGGCATGATAAGAATTTTATGCTAAGAAACACAAGCTTAGGCTCTACTGACTTGGGTTAGCTCTTTCTGCATATGAACCAGATCATTTGCTGTGTTGAAATATCGTAGGGTCTTTACCCTAAAATATAAAGCGCCTTGATTTGGCGCTATATAAATAAAACTGAATTGAATTGAATTGAATTGAAACTGTTTAGAGAGAGATGGTTCTAATAATAAGTCTCACAGAAAAATGTACAGCTACATTTGTCCACAGTGCAAAACATATCAGTAGTTTTATTATTTTTAGATCTTTTTTCATTTTCTGGAACCATTTAATTTGGTTTTCAGTTGATGAGCTGAACCATTCCTTTTTCAATTTTTCAGTAAATTTTATTGAAAAAGTTATAATGCAGCAATGGCCCCACTGAAAACAAAAATGTCTTGTTAGTAGGTAGCTTAGTGAATAATGGTCATTATCCTTGATACATTATCCTTAGTACAGTATAGAGTCAAAGGCGCCACTGCTGTCTTTGGGACTAGCTGTCACCTCCTGTCTGTGTCTTCTAGCCTGCCTGTGGGGCATGTTTGTCAGTAGATGACACATTGAGACATGCTGACTTGTGGGGGATGGGAGTGAACACACACACACACACACATACACACACACAGACACATTTTCACTCAGTATGAATACACATCAATAAAAATGAAAGAAAATGACTTCTATAAAATGTAAACAACAACAGTGAAGTGTTAGAGCTACTTGGGCAGCCAGAACTGGAGTTTTATTAAAGACTAAAGTTTAACAGCACTTTTAGAACTGCATTATGCATATGCATATTTTTTAAATATTGTGTATTAACATGTTAATAAACCAATGGACATAATGTGAAAATGAAATTGCAGTCATATCTCTTTTTATCACTATGCAGTTTTAGTTTCCCATCGCTCAGGCTGGTCCCTGACCCTGACCTTAACAGTAAAGCCTCAATTATAGTTTCCATGTCCTCGAGTCTGCTAGGATCCACTCAGTCCAAGTGATGTAAATTTAGTAATCAGATGGTGCGTGTGAAGCAGGAATTATGGTTCAGCGGGGGTAGTGCGTTCACAGTCCGCTGGCAGTCCGGGGACGGCCCATGTACCTGCAGAGAGCTCTGTTGTTGATGGAGGCAGTGGCCAAAGTATGTGGTCCAGCTGGTCTGTAGGCTACTCTTGCTTGTGCTGTTGTTGGTCCGTCAGCCAGCTGCTGAGAAGAGTGAAGTTCTAACATACAAAGAGCTGAAGTGAAACCGAGTGTTAATAACAGCGAAACGTGTCGACTGCAGCCACTGTCTGTGCTTTTCATGCTGTAATTTGTGATCTTTTAATTTTTTTCAATGGTTCTCCCACTCCCTGTGAACTCCTCTGTCGCTCCCTTCCCTATTCCAGCCCAATTGTCAACCAATCAGCATTTGGCAAACGCATAGGTCATAGGCGTCCAGCGATGTGCAATTGAGATTTTGGAGGACTGCAGGGGAGCATGTCCGCGGTGAGTGAAAACCCCTCCCCATTCGCTGTCCGAATGGTGTACGCAAACGGACACATTTGCGGTACCATAAATTACACTGTCTGCCCAGACATACGTGTGCCTGCCTGTTTTTTGTGACCACGTGGACTTGTTCATGGAGAATTTACTTTACAATGCACCAACTACGCATACACTCAAGGCAACGGACTTCAAGTGGACTTCAAAGAACGGGAATGACTACTCGGCTGTCGGGTGCCCAGCTATCCGTATCTGTTCGGAGTATAATCTAGGTCTGATTCTACAGCATAAAATGACATGTGAAAAGCTTAAAATATGTAAACATGACACACAAAATGTGGCATATGGTAAATGGACTACATAAATAGCGCTTAATAGCGTGCCATTTTTACACAATTCTACTTGTGAATGAGAGTGTGCCATTTAAAGAGATGGTGAATACCATTAGCAAATGATACATAAACAATTCAATTCAATTCAATTTTATTTATATAGCGCCAAATCACAACAACAGTCGCCTCAAGGTGCTTTATCTTTCAGGGTAAAGACCCTACAAATACATGGCTTTATTCTTCACACATGGACTCTTTACAAAGAAATAATCCCCTGGGAATAAAAAGCATTTATTCTCCATGTGTTAGCTCGAAGCACAGTAGAATTTGATCTGAATCCATCTGAAAAAAGTAAAAACCATACCAAATGATATTTAAGCTCATATCAGCATGTGTTTCTATGTGATATCACCCACTGTCTAAATGTACAAAAAAGACAGACTGTGTCATTTATTTGGTTCATTTTTAGTCACTTAATGAAAGTAATTTTTCTTGGAACTATTCAAGAACAAAGATTTCTTAGAAAGTATAGTGCATGAAGAACCTGTAAAAAGTCTGTACTCTTTTGTTCAATCATTTTTGTAACATTAACAAAATGTATGACACATCCTCAAACAGTAGCAGATCATTTTCTAAAAACAAGCTTGTCTGCATTCTGATATAATCAATGCTTGGTTTTGTTGTCACCTGCTTTGTACTCTGGCTTTCACTTGCAATTAGTTTTATTAAAAAAAAAATCATAGTATAGTTAAAAATATGCCAGTTCACCATTTAACCCTACACAAGGAAAGTGACACATAAGGATTCCATTCTAATCTTATGTCAGTTGGTCAAGTAATCGAGTATCCATAGTTGAAAGTGAGACCAATCTCACTGATGTTGCCTCCAGTGTGTCAAGGGAACCAAAGGACACACTTGTGCATGTCTCTGAGACAGCTTTGTCAAAAAGGAGTATTTACTACTCTGGGAATAATGACAGGCTGAAAGGTCAAGGCATATGATTCACTCATTGTTATTGTCATATTCATGCTCATTGTCAACAAGGAGACCACGCCCATCAGGATAGAAATGTTTCATCATAGGATAAAGGCAAAGTCAGAACAAATTTGTATTGCAGTAAGTGCACTTGTTTGTAAATTTACTTAGTAAAGAACAAGATAAGAATATGTACAGTACACTGAACCACAATAAACTACACGTCTTCCCACGACTTTTCAGTACAACAAAAGAAAAATGCTTGGGGCAACCCAACTCAGCATATGCATTAATGTCATATTTAATTCATGTGCATGCATAGACTGTTGCTGGTGATGTATTTAAAAAAGAATATATAAAAGCCAGTACAAAAAAGAAAACAAAAGGTGGGTCTGGGAAAATAAGCCAGTGACCCCTTGCTTCTTCCCCACCACCTCCTGCTCAGGCTAATTGAAGTAAACAGAGCAGATGGGGTACAGTGGCACCTAAGGGAGGACTTGGAAAGTGAGGGTGGGAGGATGAAGGGGTGAGGAGGTTGATGGATGAATGGAGGAGGTGTTGATTAGCCCACCACAGACTCACTGACTTCTCAGCTGTGACACGTTGCCAATGATATATTTAGCTTCATGTTTCCAGTCAGGAGCTCAACTCAGTATACCAACAGGGTTGGTGTGTGTGCCATGGGGATGATTTCTAGGCTCAACTGCTTTAACACATTCACTTGGCTACTGTCACCCTCTCTGACAATCCACACACTTGCTTAATCCAGTTTTCTCCCATTTTAAGAAATATATTAAGGCGCAGAATGCAATCCATTTTCTATTGTCTGTCATGCAAATGGCTACCACATTGAAAAGCATTCAGAAAGAATCCCATTTGCACTGCTGTCACTGAGAACACAGATTTCATTTATATCTTACGGTCTGGAAATTTTCAGGCGCTGTGTAGTATTACATGAAAGCGTCATTGTGAATTTGCTTGAATGGAAGCTGCAGATGTGATAATGTCCTGTTTCAAAAAGAGATATGAGGTATATCTCCCTATGAGTGGGAATGTGGATGTACAGAGCACTTCAAAATTATTTCCTAACCAGGTAAACTCTCTAATATCCTCTTCTCCTCTTGTACACAGTTTGTAAATGTCTTTAGATATGCTCATTACTGTATATCAATTTATTTAAATAAGCATATCTCTTAATTGAAATATTAATGTGCACAGTTGTGCTTGGCCTAATGAAGGTGGAGAAGGTGGATGTGCTGTGCAGAGAGCAGGTGATGATAGCAGTCAAACCTGCAACTATCTTTACTACAGTATAAATAGTGTGTATTAGAGAGCATAAAGCAAATGCATTACTCACATGTGAATTGATAATGCACTCATATGATTTTCAAGCCGCTTGTTCTTAAAATTATACCATATAAACCATGATTTAGTTTTTCAAAAGAGCTTTAGCATTTGATCTTACAATGTACAGTATATTAACAAAAAGGCCTCTGAGCTTTCTCATTTACAGTTACATTTTTTCACATTCAGACATTATTCTTAAAGTAGGGTATATTTATTATCAATAATTAATGAAGATTTTTTTTATTACTATTTTAGTCCTGTTAATATTTTTGCTTGAAGAAACTTTGCCTTGTAGTACAGCTGAATCAAACCATATCCAGGTTTTTCAAGTAATCCAGATCAACAAAACCCTATACTCATAATAGAGCTTCTGGAAGAAGTTACTAAAGTTGTAGAAAGGTATGTACATGAGCTGTTTTATTAGTTTCATTATTTTTAAGGTCTCCAAACTTCTTAATACTACCACTTTTATACACTGTCTTAACTTTGTAATATTAGTAATACCTACTGATGTGTACCTAAACTGGCATATGTCTAAATGTGCCTGCCTGTGAGCTGCTTTTGATGTGCAGTCTTGTTCAGAATCCGTTACATCCTACAGTTTGTTGATCTGACTGGTTGAAATTAGCTCATGGTAGGAAGTGATAAACAGATGGTTTATCCAGTAATTTGCCAAGTATTTTTTTGAACGTGCGTGCCCTTTTCCAAGCAGTTTCCTTGAAGAACTTCCCAGGTGGTTAGCGTAGGAAACCATCTGTCACATCAAGTTCTAACCAGATAGTTGTGCTCATTTATGCAAAAAAATGATTTTTAAATTGTATTTGGCTCATTCCTGTGTTAATACCTATACATGTTGTCTGAGGGTCGCTGAACAAATGAGTTTATTTATTATTATTTTTTTTAATATTGTTATTTTTTAACCTTGTGTGACTGGATAGTTCTTGATACTGTATATTTCTCTACATTCAATTGCATTTATTTATTTATATAGTGCAAATATGCAGCACAAGTCTTCTTAGAGCTTATTTGGACAATAACACAATTTCTGTAATTTTTGTAATTTTGCATCTGTACACAGTGGATTATATTGTCTTCAGTAACTGAAAAAGCATGCTTTATTGGGTTGAGATCAGGTGACTGACTTTGCCATTGAAGAATATCCTCTATATTTCCATTCATGTAGATTCTGACAATAATCCTCCTCAAGAGTGTTCTTGGTGTAGCTTGATGTTGTGAAAGGTTTTTATGTTGTTTTTTTTTTTTAACCAAAAATAAATAAATAAATAAATAAATAATTTATTTATTTTGTTTATTTATCAAACATGTCGAGCTACCTGTTGTGGATACCCCTTGTGAATAAGGGAGCAGTTGAAAGTAGCTTTATTTAGGTTTTTCAACCTAATGTCATTTCTAGTTCAAAAGAGATATCAGTGAAAGCAAAGCAGACCATTACTTTACTTGCATTGACATGTCTTTGAACCTCATATTGAGTGTTCCAGTGAACAGCTCCCAAATGCAAGTTCAGCACTTTTGACACATTTGACCAGTACTGCAGGAGAAGTTGGTTCAAGCCTAACCGCAGAGTTTAAGATTGGTACAACTGCCAGAATTTCCTATTATTGAAATTAAGCCAATGTCAGAATCATGGTCACTGATTTGTGGAATTACCTGAACTAGCCAGTTTTGTTTCAGCACACACAACTTCATCAATGAAATGAATTAGATTTAATCATTAGTTCACCAGCCATAGTGGCCAAAACACAATGTCATTATTTGGTATAGACTGTTTACATTAAAACTACAACAAATTATGAAAATTAGTATAAACCTATTTCATAAAAAGCAACTAAAAACATGCAGTCAAATAGAAGCGACAGATCACTGCCACTCTCCGCCTAACATTTTCTAATCTGTCAGGTGGAAACCCTAGCCGAGATATTTATCACCTGAGACAAGCAATAGACCCCTCAGCACACATGTCCTTTAAGGCTCTGCCAACACTTCAGTATTTCTCCACTCCTTCACAGGCTGACAGTTGTTTACCATGAAGCTTCACTGAGCACGGACGCTTGTGCAGTTTGCCTGCAGGCAATAGGATGATGAACTCTGTTTAGCTTATAGTGCACAGTATATGTTAACCCCCACACACAGCCTTGAGTGAAGAGTGAAGAGGTGTTCACCACAGCATCCATAGGAATTACAGTGTGCCCTGACTCCACTTTCAACTTACCAGTTACGAAAAGTCCTAACTTTTAATACCAATACAAGAACTATGTCCCCTTTTTTTTTAAGAAAGCAGAAAGTAAGGATGGCTATCGGGGTAGTTTTAGTTCAAAGTGTGTCCAACTTTCTTGAGTGTTCCTATCACAGACCTGCTATAAAGTTAATGTTTCTGCATTGCTTAAATAACCACAATCACTACCAAACCACTGCCGTCGTTTTAGAGCATTGTGTTCTTAAAAAAAAAAAAAAAAACTGCTACATGACTGAACTGAATTCTGACTACATTTACTACTTCACCTTTTCTAGAAGCTAATCATTTATTAAATGGGGTGTGGCTTGTCACCTTGGTACCTGAAAAAATGGGATTTATTTTTACCCATACTCTTTTTTTTTTTAAA
>VUQI01028990.1:0-12265 GCA_015106735.1 Paratilapia polleni | reverse complement strand
CCACCCCCCCCCCCCCAAAAAAAACCCAAAAACAAACAAACAAACAAAAAAATCTCGAAATATTACAATTTCAGTACAGTTCAGGCAGTACATGCAGCCACAATCATGGGAAGATAGTCCAGAAGACGATCATTGACACCTTGCACAAGGAGGATAAGCTACAGGTCACTGCTGAAGAGGATAACTGTTTGCAGAATGCTGAATTGAAGCATATTCACCATTTATTAGGTGCGGAACCATATCTGTCAACATCATTTGCAATACAACAATTAAAAATATTGAGAAAAAAGTTGTTAAAGTTAAAAAAAAAAATCTTTTAATATCCTCGAGTAAGAGTCTAGGGCTGAAATTGTGATTTCCCAAGTATTTTAATGAGTGTTTTATAAAGGGTTAAGGGAAAACTGACAGCATGGAAGGAAAAGGTGCACAAGCAACAGGAATGTCTGAAGCCTTGAGACAATTGTCAAGAAAACTCAATTCAAGAACTTGGGAGAGCTTCACAAGAACTGGACTGAGGTTGGTGTCAGTGCATCAAGAGCCACCACACACAGACATCTCCAGGAAAGAGGCTATAACTGTTGCACTCCTAATATCAAGAAACAGAGACATCAGAAGTGTCTTACCTGGGCTAAAGAGAAGAAGAACTGGAGATGCTAATTTCCTTTTCCAGAAGGATTTGGCACCTACCGGCAGTCCCAGAACTACTACCAAACTCCTACAAACTACTATTACTAATTTACTTCAGTGATACATTAGTCAAATTATTTGTACTCAGTGACAGAGAGAGATAATCTTTAAAGGGGTGGCCAGGCTGAGCAATTATTTACACTAGGGTGGCATAAAAAGATACATTTTTTATGTTCTGGTATTTCTTTTTCCTTGGTGGAAAATTGCTTTTGGCCTAATAGTCACTTTTTTTGTAACTTCAGCCATGATAGTCATGTAGGAGTACACCATGATGGCCCATAATACCACATAACCACCTTTTTTGATTATGTAACACTCAATATAAAAAACTTGAACATTTGCTAAAGTTATTCTTTTGATTGTTGCTAAATCTCATAAAACAATTACAAATTTCACTCAAAGCACTTTACACTGTTAACCACATTTAACCATACGGTACTTTACTCCATACACTTTAACAACTTTGTCTACCTCACATACATGGCCAATTTAGAATCACCAATTAACCCACCATCCGTGTTTGTGGACTGTGGAAAGAAGGACAAGGCACACAGCAAACTACATACAGAAGGACAAGTGCCAACCATGAGATTCTCATCTTCCTGCTGTGAGGCAACAGAACTAACCACTGGCTTGTGAAAATGTGTCCATGTAGAAACAAAGGCTGCAGAGAAATGGTTCCACAAAAAGATTTGCTTGGAAAAATAGTTACAACTCCACTTCTGTGAGTATGTGTGTAATCTCCAGTGAGCTTCAAGCACTGCTTTGAGTGGCCAAAGTTGCGACCACACTTGTTTGTGGTGGCTGTGGCCACCCTTTAGCACCACCTCTGATTGTACCTGCAGAAATCCAGACTCACTTAGATTTGAATTTGTCATTAAACAACAACATCAACACTGTGAACTTATATTAAAATTTAAAATAACACATAAAATAACCTCTCCTCGAACAGATGGTGATATTACCAAAGATGGTTACTGCTGGAGTATTTGGGCCGAAATACGAGTGTGTGTGTGTGTGTATGAGCTGTTTGAAAGCATATTTCTTGAAGGATCAAGAGGGGTTCATCAGGATATTAGTTGAGCTGAGAAACTTCACATCCGATATCAGGTAGTCAAGAGGTAGCTAATCAAAAAACTGTATTTTTATTAATCAGACGTAAGACTTTGGTCAGGTATCAGGTCTACATTGGGGAGTTCCCCTTCTCAGAGTTTCCAACAGTAAACAAGTTATTTTATATCTTTTGGTTTGTTTCAGTTCCTCTTACTAAATCTATTCTTTCAGATACAGTTGATCCAGTGATGTGACTGAAAGAGGTGAGCTCACAGTTGGTTTGACAAATTTACAACATATGAGTGGCCATCAGGGATGTTCACTTGCTCCCTAATATATCCCACCCACTAACAGGTGCAATGATGAAGAGATAATCAGTGTTATTCACTTGACCTGTCAGTGGTCATAATGTTACGCCTGATCAGTGTATAGTATAATGGCAAAATTAAATTTTAATGACTCAGCAAGGTGGCGACCAGTCAGCTTGAGAACATGTTTGAAATGAAACATGTCATACATAGTGTTTTGCTCTCCAAGTGTTTTCACATATCTTGCTTTCACATCAGGGTGGTGCTTCCTCAGCTCTTAATTATGGGAGTGGATTTCCTTGAGCAATTACAGAAAGACTCCTGTAGAAATGTACTAAGGTAAAACATGACATCCAGATGTCAGGAGGATTTAGACCCATGTCATATTGACTCATGGTTAATGCAAACAGAAGAATGGGCAAAGTGTTTTTTTCAAATTATGGGTGAATCTTTTAGTGTAAATCAAAATCAACTACACATTACTGTCGGTCTTAGAAACTCTAAGTCTGCAAGATACAACTGTGATGGATTAAACAGTTACATTTAACTATTTTCACCACCCAATGTTAACTCCTCCCAGGTTAAATGTCTGTAATATCTGTAAGCCTTTTCCCAGACTGCAGCTACCACGGTCAGTGGTCAGTTTATCTGATTAACCGGATTACTGTAAGAGCCAAGCAGTACCAGACCGGAAGCTCCGTATAAAACTTTATACAAAATTCTTGTTATAACAAATAAACAACTAGCATTCTTTCTGCAACACCCATGTTTGCTCATTGTTCGCCCTCCCGGTTTCAAATCACACATATCACAACATAGCTCACGAATGTGTGTTCCACTGACTCATTCTCAGTAGTACAGTTATCATGTGTCTTTACTTTTAGTGGAAAAAAAAAATTGCTGAGTTTGCCTACTGACATCTTGGTAATCTGATATAGAATGACTTTCATAATGCACTGCCTACAAACTGCCTGTCTTATCTTTGTCATCTATTTCTATCAACACTGAAGTCATCATACCAGAAAAGAAAAAACACAGAATTAGTAAGGTCTGTGAAAATGTAATGGTTTAAGCAGAAATAGCATTAACAACAAATGTATAGAGTTAACAGAACACTTTTATAACTGTCTGCATTACTAAATTATAAGCCATTACAGTGATGTGATCAAATTTCTGTTATTTCACACAGCAAACCCCACACAGAGTGAGTCTATAGGCATTGCATGTACACTTGCTTCATGTTCAACATTTCACACCCACAACAAAATCACACTGTCAGGAAATGCTAGAAAATAGCAGTGATAGTCATGGTGTTATGCTCACTGTTGCATCATTGCAGGAACTTTGCAAACCAACTTATGCTCACAACTTAACACCTGCATACAGGATTGTGACATTAATATTGAGCAATGTTGTTCACAACAGGCTAAAACAGAGAATACTTCTCATTTTACAAGACTGCACCTTTAACTATAACTTGTGAAACTGGACAACATACATAATACTACATCTTGACCCAAAGGCAGGAGACTCCAGGCAGAATGCTGAACAAAAAACAAGCCTTCATTGTGGCTGATAGATAGTCCCCAACAAAATATAAAAAGCCTGCTCAGAATCAAAATCAAAAGAGCAAGAAGTCCAAAAGAAATACAAATCCAAACAGATATGGAGGTCAAAAGGAGAGAACAACAAATGTTTTGACAAAGAAAACTAGATTATATAATACACAGAGTCTGATTAAGGATTAGACTTAAGAGGGAAACTAGACATGCAATCAACAACAGGTGTAAACAATTAGGGAAATGGGAGCAAATGGGACAGACAGGAAGCAAAATTAACATAAGGTACGAAAGAAAACAAACCTTCAAACTAAAACAGGGGGGAAAAAACGAGATTAACACAGATAAATACTAACACTTAACAAGGGAACACAGACAGGCCAAGGCATAAAGGCAGAGGAAGGCACAAACAGAAATTCTGGGAGATACTACTACAGTGACTAACAACACACTTGTTAGTCACAAAAACTAAAAGTCATCACTAGAATAAACAAAGAGTAAACACAGGAACCAAAGACTTAACAATACCAGAACAAAGACTCATAATACTGAATATTAAAGGAATGAAAACAGGAATGTGAAAACTTTAAATGCAAAAATCAAAACCTCAAACAACAGAACAATAAAATGCCAAACATCAACAAAAAGTCAAATATATTAGCTAAGAATGAAAAACAAGAATCCAAAACCCAAGTACCAAAACCTGGGACCATGACAGTTTCAAATTATGAATGAATTCAGCTGCTCGAGGCAACAAAGTTAATTTTACTTCAGAATTTTATTCTTGGTTTTGTCACTTAAACACATTCAGCTCTTGCAGAAGTTTGGCATGGCTGTTTACTGAGTTTACTGGTTTCTGCATTGCCCAATTACCTTTCTATTGATTGTGTAACTTTATATTTTTGTTGGCTTCAAAGAAACATAAGAACTTTCTGTGAACTTTGACATTTGTCAAGAGTGTCAATTCTCTGCAGGATATAAAGAACTGACTGTGTTATTTAAATCTCCTGCAGAAATACATACAGAATATAGACTAGAGAGATAAAACCAGGTGCAGTTTGTTTTTGCAGTACTGGTGGAGATTACCATGGAAGCGTTTCACTGCATCATGGTAAAAGAAGAAGTTGTTTACCTTGATAACATGTTGGAGGTTTGCAGAAAGCAGCTCACTGTGGATGCTTCTGCTTGTACTTTCACTCCCTGCAATACAACAAAACAAAACAACAGGGCTAACACAGAGAGAAATGTGTCCAAAACCAAGCACTGAGTATATAAATAAGCATCTGTTTGAGAAGCTCATTTTTGTATTTTAAATAATTTTTTAACTGATCAGGAAAAATTCTAATAATTTGAGATACTGGATTTCTGATTTTCATGAGCTATAAGCCATAATCATTAAAAACTGCTTGAAATATACACTTTACATATAGTGAATATAGAATATATTTAAAGTTTACCTATTTGATTTTAATTTGAAAAAAAAAGAACATTTTCACAGCATTATAATTTCTTGAGATGCACCTGTACAGCTAAACAGGGTTGCTCCAAGTCATAGTTTGTTCAACAGTTCCTTTTCATGTTTCCGCTACTATTAAATAAAAATACTAAAATAAATGAAATCTTAAAATAAAGATTTGTTCATTGGTCTATTTTTTTTGTGTGTTATTTTAATTTTTTTCTTACTTTTGGAGGAAGAGGAACTTTGTGTGCTTACTCACACTATCTCATTATTCTCCTCTTTGCAAGCTCTTCTTCTTTTCTGTTTGCCACATATTGTCATAATTTGAGTCTCCTGCTGCCAGACTCCATGTTAACATGAAAGTGGACAAAACCAGGATCACTGTATGATTTCTAAGGTGTCTTCTTCTTTTGTCCAGTGCCTGTTGTGCAAAATGAAAATTTGCAACAGATCACTCAACCTGCTGACAGTGATATACGTTACATTACTTTCAGGTAAGACTCTGTTTTTATACTCGGTCAATTTTGAAAATTGAAAAAAACAAACAAACAAACAAAAAAAAAACTTTAAAGAATACAAATGGGTTTAAAGATTGGAGAGATTCCCTTAACACAGTCTAGCTCCATTTAAAAAGTAAACAGCATCTCCATTTTAGAAAGATTTTGTGCGTGGTATTTTTTTAGAATAAATGTTAATTAAGTAATTACTAAAACAAAAAAGCTGTATGTGACTAAATTTTCCAGCTGTCTTTCCTCTACTTTTGCCACAATGTCATAATTTGTTTGGGCAGTTCTTGAGGCACAACAAGTCAAAGTCTTACCTGAAGTGACTGCATCCATTGGGAATGACGTCACCCTGCCCTGCCAATTCATCCAAGGACCACACTATACAAATATTACTCAGGTTCAGTGGGCTCTCCTGCAACTACAAGGAACAGAAGGAACGAAAGTCACTCTTATATTGTGTAATCGTCAGCATGGAGTGAGCATTCCCAACTCTCCACTGAGGGACAGAGTGAAGTTTGCAGAACAATCGCTGGTAATTCAGGCCGTGGAACTGGCAGATGCAGGGTCGTACACATGCACCATTACCACCTTTCCCAGTGGTACATTTGAAAAAACCACCAGAGTTTTTGTTCAAGGTAAGTAAAGTATCTTACACAACCTCCCTACTGTGACCGATCAATCAAAAGTAATTGTATTCAGTGACAGGCTGAATTCTGCACACGACTGTGGCACAGAAATATTTTTTTTGTCTTTTTTTTCCCCTTTGTGGCGAATTACATTCAGCCTAATAGTCACTTCTTTTTTTTTGTAACTTTGTACTCAGGCTTGATAGTCATGTAGAACATCATGATGACCCATAATCAATACTTTGCAATAAATCAGGGATAAAAATCAGATATACAGCTCTGGAAAAAATTAAGACCACTGCAAAATTATCAGTTTCTCTGCTCTGAGGCTTGAGGTGAGGAGGAAGAGGATGAGGTGGAAATGAGGCAGGAGAGAGCAGTGGTGGAGGAATCTGGATCATTCTAATTGAATTCTATGGGGGTTTAGAGGGTTAGGTTGAATTGCCTGTGGAGCAGAAAGCAGGCGACTTCCTCGTTACTTGTAAAATCTTTCTTTCTGTGCAACTCCTTCCATCTGGGAAAGACTGCTGTGCCAATATTTACTCTGCCGACGCCGGTCGCGTTTTCGCTTCTTTGGTGAAGGGGACCCCTTCTCAGTTGATAAAACGTAGGTATGAACCTTCATATCTTGAGTCTGAAGGTGCAGGCATGAATTAAAATTTGCCTCCACGGCAGGTGAACGCCTAAAAGTTCTCTCCTCCTCCACCTTTTACCACACGTGTCCAGTCTATAGCCACTTACATAAAACGCGATTAGGCGGAATGGCGATGTCCATCTCAGCCACTGTATTCAACATGGAGCAACATGGGAGCTTCCACAAACCGGCCCTGCTTCTATGTATTCAGTTTGTTGGAAGACGTAGTTACACACTAATCACTGTATATTTATGAGTACAATATTCTTTTTTTCTATTAAATTACCTAAAAAAAAAATTCTTACTGTACCTTTAAGAGCTTTATCTACCTCATATGCATGGTCGATTTAGAATCACCAATTAATCTAACATCTATGTTTTTGGACAATGGGAGGAAGCACAAGGCACACAGCAAACTACATACAGAAAAACCTGAGCCATCCACTAAATTCTAATCTCGTTGCTGTGAGGCAACAGGACTAACCACTGCCCCATGAAAACATGTACATACAAAAACAAAGCCTGCATAGAAATGGTTCCACAAAAAGATGTATTTGAAAAATAGTAGTTACTGGATACAATTCCAGTTCTGTGAGAGTTTAGTCCATTGGGGACTATACTCACAGAAACCCTCAGAAGCCCAGAGCTGTGGCCAAACTTTTGTTTGCGGTGTCTGTGGGCACCATGTCCACCCTTTTAGACCATCCCCGATTGTACCTTCAGAAAGCCAGACTCACATAGATTTGAATTTGTCACTAAATAACATCAACACTGTGAACTTATATTTAAATTTATCATAACTGACTTTACAGTCTTATTGTTGTGTTTCTTCTCCCAGAACATATGGTGTTATTACCGAGGATGATTGCTGCTGGATTGTTCGTCGTGATAGTTGGGACCATGGTAGCCACGACTCTTGTCATTATCATTAGAATAAGGTGCATACATGTGTGTGTGTGTGTGTGTATATGAGCTGTTTGAAAACATTCTTCCTCCAACACCAAGAGGGTCTCATCGTGAGATAGTATTAACGACATTTATCATAGATTAAGTGAACATTTACAGTTGAGAAACTTCACATCTCAAATCAGGTAGTCAAGAGGTAACTAATCACAAAACTGTATTTTTTTTTATCACTCAGACGTAAGGCTTTGGCCAGGTATCACTTCAACACTGGTGAGTTCCCCTTCTTGGAGTTTCCAACAGTAAGCAACAAGTTATTTTATATCTTTTGGTTTATTTCAGTTCCTTTTACTAAAGCTATTCTGTCTTTCAGACACAGTTAATCCAAGGATGTGTGACTGAAAGAGGTGAGCTCACAGTTTTCTAGTTCAAATTTTCATCAGTTACTTTGGCAAAAGTGAATTTCAAATTAACACAATGAGAACAATGAAAATAAAACAAAGCACTGAATTCTTACACATGCAGGTACAAGACCTTTTCTCCAGTGATGTTGAATTCAGTCCATCCTGAGATGGTAACTGATCATCCACTGACAAACACAGAGACTGAAGATGTTACAGTTCAAAGAGAGATACAATAAAGTAATTGTAGTGCTTTTCTTATTCTTAGTGAGGGCTAAAACTTGTTTGTAATCATCTTGGTGTCATTTATTAATTATAACTGTCACATCTTCACACCATCAATAAATTAAGTAAACCTTACAGGCTGCTGCTGATCTGTGTTTTTCCTTAAAGCCATTTTTTGCAATTAAAGTCTGCCTGAATGCAAGTCTGTCAAAACAGCAGTAAATGTTTGGTTGGTTTTGTGGTTTAAAGCAAACATTGGTCAATCCTTGAGCTTGACATAACAGTAATGTTCATCATTTCACAATTTAACAATTAGCCAAAGAGAGGAAGTTATAGGAAGTATTTTGGCATCTCACATTGCCAGATGGGACCCCACTTAAGGGTTTTCTGGGGGGCAGTGGTGGTGCACTGTATATGGAAGGTTTAAGGGGGATTAGAGTTGTCACTGAAACAAATGAGTGGTCACCAGGGGCCCCTTTTTGGATGGGCCCCCATTTATTTGCCTGGTTTTCCTCTCCTGATGGTGCACCTCTGTCAAAAATATTGAGATAAGTTTAATTTGCAGTCAAAAGTTTTTGGTGAGTCTTTTTGGCTGCAGGACCTAACAAAATATTTGATGGCTGAGTTTTCCTTCCTTCACTGCAGTGACGCAGGAACCTCCAGTGCAACTGTGACCTCATGTGTTGAAATGATGAAATACACTTTGCCTTTAAATTGCTGCTTGACTAAATCTCTGCAAATACTAATATCAACATTTTGATCAAGCTTTTAATAAAAGCAGATAAATTTCTATTATTGCTTATTATTTTAAGAGTAAAATATTAACATCTACTTTTTGTTTTCTTTGTACATCATTGCAGATCTTTAATACTTGGCCTATTTTAGTATATCACATTTCAATGTGATATACCTTCTGAAAGTAGACCACACACCTGCTTTTCATGATAGAGCTTTAAGCCAGCTGATGTTTAAAATAAGAGTTCTTCTTTTGGCTGCTCCCTTTAGAATTCCCCACAGCAGATCACCCTGTCTCTTGCACTTTCTTCTGTCACACCAACCCTCTGCATGTCCTTCTTCACTACATCCTTGAACCTTCTCTGTGGTCTTCCACTTTTCCTCCTGCCTGGCAGCTCCATCTTCAACATCCTTTGTTCAATATACTGTCCCTCCTTTGCACATGTCCAAACCATCTCAGCCTTGCCTCTCTAACTTTGTCTCCAAACTGCTCAACCTGAGCTGTCTCTCTGATGTACTCATTTCCATAATCCAGTCCCTAATGGTCACTCCCAATGAAAATCATGGCAATTTCAGCTCTTCTACCTCCAGCTCTGTGTTCTTTTCTTAGTGCCACCATTTCCAAACCATGCATCATATAGCGGGTCTCACTACCATCTTGTAAACCTTCCCTTTCACTCTTACTATCCTTCTGTTACAAATGACCCCTAACACTCATCTCCACCCACTTCACCCTGTCTGCACTCTTCACCTCTTTTGTGCACTGTCCATTGCTTTGGATGGTTGACCTCAGGTATTTAAACTCATCCACCTTCACCATTCCAATTTCCTGATTCTCATTCACACACACACACGTATTCTGTCTTGATACTGACTTTTATGAGTCTTCTCTCCAGTGCATACCTCCACCTCTCCAGGCTCTCTTCTGTCAGTGTCATCTGCGAACATCATAGTCCGCAGAGACTCCTGCCTGACCCATCTTTCAACCTTTTCATCACCACTGCAAATAAAAAGGAGCTCAGAGTTGATCCCTGATGTAATCCAACCCCCACCTTGAACCAATCTGTCACTTCTACTGCACACCTCACCACTGTCTCGCTGTCCTCATACATGTCCCACACCACCCTCACATACTTCTCTGCCACTCCTGACTTCCTCATACAGTACCAGAGTTCCTCCTTTGGCACACTATCATATGCTTTCTCTAGAGCCACAAAGACACAGAGCAACTCCTGATCTTCTCTGTATTTCTCATCAACACTCAAAGCAAACATCACCTCTGTAGTGCTCTCTCTACATGAAGCCATACTGCTGCTCGCTGATCATCACTGCCCTCACTTCCTCCTTACTAATCCTCTGCACTTCCTGATTCACTATGTTTCCTCCATCTGACCTCTCATTTTCTTCATTCATCAGCTCCTCAAAGTACTCCTTCATTCTTCTCAACACACTCGCTGTACTTGTTAGTACATTTCCATCTCTATCCTTAATCCCTCTAACCTACTGCACATCCTTTCCAACTCGGTTTCTCTGCCTAGGCAGTCAGTACAAGTCCTGTTCTCCTTCCTTAGTGTCCAACCTCACATACAACTCACTATGAGCCCTTTCCTTTTCCACCTCTCTTTGCTGTATACCTAGCCTCCAAGTACTCTTATCTACTTTCTTCATCTCCCTGACTATCCCACTTTTTCTTTGCCAACCTCTTCCTTTGAATAATTTCCTGTACTTCATTCCACCACCAAGTCTCCTTGTCTTCTTTCCTCTGTCCAAAGGATACACCAAATATCCCTCGGCAGTTTCTCTCACCACTTCAGCTGTACTTTCCCAGTAATCTGGTAACTCTTCCCTACCACCCAGAGCCGGTCTCAACTCCCTCTACTTGATTTCCAAAGTTTTCCTTTGCTGACGCTACCCAGCTACATTCTTACCTGACACCAACTTGCAGTCTCCTGTCTCTTTTAGATTGCATCTTCTGCATAACAGAGTTCACCTGTGTGCACCTTTGTCCACTCTTATGTCACCCTATGTTCCTCCCTCTTCTTGAAATATGTGTTCACCAGCCATTCCCATTCTTTTTGCAAAATCCACTACCATCTGTCCTTCCACATTACTCAACACCATACCTACCCACACTTTATCACCTCTGTTCCCTTCACCTACCTCCAATCATCACTCTCCGCCACTTTGTCCATCATACTCCAGAATTATTCTTTCTTCTGACATCCAGCTTGTGGGGCATATGCACTGACAACATTCATCACCACCCTTTCGATTTCCAGCTTCAAAATCATGATCTTGTCTGACACACTGTTCTCCTCCAGAACACTCTTCACATACTAGTCAAGATTAGCCTTACTCCATTTTACTTCCTATCTACACCATGATAGAACAGTTTGAATCCACCCCGTGATGCTCCTCGCCTCGCTTCCCTTTCACCTGGTCTCTTGCACACAAAATATATCTACTTTCCTTCTCTCCATTATATCAAACATCTTTCTCCATTTGCATTTCTTTTACAAAATGTGGAAAAAAACATTTTGTTTTCTATAGGCAGTTTATAGTGTTGACTCAGCAAGGTGCCAACCAGTCAGCTTGAGAACATGTTTGAAATGAAATACGCGGCATTTGTTCCTCAAATGTTTTCAGATATCTTGCTTTCATCAGGGTGGTGCTTCCTCAACTCTTAATTATGGGAGTGGATTTCCTTGAACAATTACAGAAAGGCTCCTGTGGAAATGTGCTAATGTGAAACATGACATCAGGAGGATTTAGACCCATGTCATAAGCTCCCAGTTAATGCAAAGTAGTCAAAAGTTTATTTCAAATTTTGGGTGAAACTCAATCAACTAGATGTTGCTGCAGGTTTTAGAAATTCTTCAAGTCTGCAAGATACAACTGTTAAAGATTAAACATTTAAATCAAATTAATTTCACCGAGTTAAATATCTGTGCACTTATTTAAGCAGTATCAATAGCAATATTCTACTCACAAATACTGTTTGAAAACTGAATTTGCAGAAAGACAAACTTAGAGCAAATGTTTTATATGCAGTTGTGACTTTAGAAAACAAGAATTGGGTGCACGTTTGAATTTATTTAGGATTTTCTCGAATCCACACAAGCTCAAAATTATACGGACTCAAATATATACATGCATTCGCTTAAATCTT
>VUQI01028989.1:15076-30037 GCA_015106735.1 Paratilapia polleni | reverse complement strand
CATTTATTAATATTTTTTTTTTTTATTTTCCTTTTTTTTTTTTTTTTTTTTTTTTTTTTTTTTTTTTTTTTTTTTTTATAAAATAAATTTTTTTTTTTGATATTTATTTTTTTTTTTTTTTTTTTTTTTTTTGAGTTCCATGAACTTTTGGGGGTTTACGGTGCAGTGTCGATTTACTCAGTGGATGGATGTAGTCATCAGCTTATCAATCTGTGACATTGTGGACCAGTTTTCATAGACTGGTCTCCATAATAACAAGGCCACCTTAATTTGTGGCTGCCACTGAAGTTAAGAAGCACTTTAAACTGCAGAGCTGAAATATCAGAAAGGCTTTGTGATGGAAGCATTTGCATAAAATTGTAGCAGAGACATTTTCAAAATCACTGAGTAATTAGTGGATAATTAACAGATGTGTGTAAATTAATCACAAAGTTGTGACTGATGACATAGAGAAATGTAATTTGGTTTTATCTTTACGGAAATAGTGTGACATTTTATGATAATTAGTGTTTACAAAAGAAGGTCTTATTAATTTTGCCTTGAAACATGTCTCAGTTCAGTTCAACATGTGTGCAGGAGTCAATTTCTCTTAGTGTATGTTTGTGTGTATGTAGAGCAGTGTTTCCCTGATGGGTTTTTAAGATGATTACCAGAATATAGAAGAAGAAAAACACATGATCCTTGGTTACAAAGTATTTTTTCATGACACCGCTATATTTTTATTATTTATTGTCAAATATTTGGTAATTTTAGTTAATCTGGCTGCATGTAAATGATCTAAATTGAGTAATCTGAGAAGGAAGAGTCCTTCTGCCTGTGATGAGGGTTTGCAAATAGCCATTGTTTTGTTTGCTGGAGTTAATAATTGTTTTTCCATCAAGTAGTCAGTGGAAAAATGTGAAAAGGATGCCTATAAAGTTCCTGCAACTCACTACTGCTTAACTACTTGATGCCTGGTTTATTCACATTGTACACATTTCACTATTTGTCGTTTTGGACTAAATGCTATTCTCAGCAGACTTGGTGCAATTTTTATTAATGTCAGACATCTTACAAAGTGAAAGTTTATAGTTTCCCAGCACACATTTCAACCTCCGTCTATTCTAGACATCTAGACAGAGTTGAAAAATTGTTTTAATATGAAAGCTGTGCAATGTCTGCAACATTACCTCCTTCTTGGACTTTATAGCAAGGAGAAGCTTGTGTAGAGTAAATGTTATATTATCCTCTTATCACTTAGAATAAAATTTTAAAAAATGAAAGTCTTGCTTGTGTGAAGAACAAGAAACACATGAGAATGTAATTCACAGTGAGAGAGTGGTGGTCTCTTGCTAGGGAGCCCATATTGTAGCAAACTAAAACCATTTTCACACAAGCACGGCAGCCCTGAACTTTGTGTAGAACTTACTCTAAAGTTGTGCATGTGAGAGCACACTTTAGTCTCTCTTTAACCTGCCAGCTCCCTCATACAAAGTCCATGTGATATCGTATTGTGCACATGTGCGAATAGTACAGCTAATACTCCGGTGCATCCACTGCTAGTGAGTGGGCGCTATGTGTGCTGCCTCCTGCAGCAGCTATGTTGCCTAAACCAAGTAGACATGGACATGTCTGAAGCGGACTGTTTCCTTATGTGTGCCACATGTGAGAAATGACAACTGGAAAATATCCTGACCCGATTCTCCCGAAACTGTCCAAAGTTTATATGTGAAAATGGTGTAATCCAAATCTGCCACAGGACTATATTGCTGAGATTGGAGGGGCAGAGAAGTGATGGCTGTGACAGTCAGTACAAGCAAGTTCACCGTACAATATAAGATGAGACTGGAATATAAGTTACACATAATGCAATATGTAAATGTCGTAAATGTTTCTTACAAAAAAAATATTCCATCTAGTAATACCATTCTTTGTATGGGGAGTGAATGTGTGTGTCGGATAACAACCATCTCATTTGACCAAATAGGTTGTCAGTCAAACACCAGTCACATGCATTCCCTTTATTCACTGCAATAATATGATCAATATTTCTTGCTTTGAGAGACTGGACTGACTGGACCATTACCACATGTGGAATCAGCATCTGTCTGTTTATGGTGAAGTCACACCAGTTTCTAATGTGGCAATAATGTTTCATTCGTGCTTGCTGAGTTATAACAGTTTGTGATGAAAATGCTATTGTGCATGTTATAACAGATAAAACATACAAGAAATGAGATGATCCCATATGGTTTATAAGCGATCAGAGATAGCAGTGTAAAGAAGCTGAGAAAGGGAGGTTTATTGCCATCATATTTTTTGCACTTATCACTTTGTTTGCTTATGTGTCTGGTTGTGAAAATCATGAAAACAGTGGCAGTAAATTAGCAGAAACCAGCAACAGCTGCAGTCACAGCAGCAGCAACAGGAAAGCAGCAGCCAAGCATACTGTCTATGCAGTGTGCGAGGGATGGTGTCCAGCAGACTGCGATGCAGAAAGATGGGGGTGTGAGTGCAGGGCACATTACTTTCAGTGTGCAGAGTAGCAGAACTGCCTCTGAGCATCTTGGCAGAACTCACTTTGCCCATTACATCTCCTACATCCTCCTCAGCATCTTACAGCAAATAGCATCGAGCGTGGAGATGATCTATGAGCTGGTTCCCATATAATCCCAAGGTGTTCTTTATTACTATTTAAATTTTGTCTCATTTCACACGCCTCATGCACACTGGTCTCACTGGGATTCTGTACATGGTTGTAATGAAAACAGCACCACAAATCCAGCACACAGACCAGTTGCCTCTTCTGCCTCTGACTCCCACTGAATAAATAATTGAAGCCTTCAGACAAAGAATCATACAAGCCTGTTATGGAATATTTTGTACTAGTAACATAATTGCAAATGTAACATTAATCACTCAACATCCACCTTTACTGGATGAGCATGAATGTTAATAGCCAATTATGCAAATTGTCTGTATTTGGCTGATGAGTTTTGACTACATAAAATTAGCCTATTGTTCCTCCTGTGAGGATTTTAGATACACTCGCTGAAGTGGCCTCTGTAAAAGGTTTAAAGAGACAGAGATACTGTGGATAGACATGCAGTGTTAATATCCTGTAAATGACAAACATACTGTATATTTACATTGTGGCAGGGTTATGCTTTATCTTTTTCATATGTCACGTGTTATCGACCACAAATCGGTAAGGTCTTCTGTGTTTTTTAAGCACTATGTCCAAAAATGGGTCGTAAATTATAGAGAGTCCTGAGAAGGAGACAGTGCTGTACTTCAAGCTTACGGCAAAACAGATTGAGACTGAATTATTGACGAGAGTCATTTCTGTTTGCCTGTGGATGCCTGCCAGTGAGGGGTGCATGCCACCAACTCTGTTTCAGTGTATTTTGAATATACAGTATCTATATTAGCTTAGTCTAGATAAACTCTTGCATGTAAGATGTGGACGTGAGGGTGCACTGAAAAGTCTCATGCTGTGTCCTGATGTTGTCCTCTCTAGGTTATTAAGATTGGTCCTCTGGGCCACAGGAAAAGGATCATTGCCTCTCTAGCAGAGAGACCCTATGAAGAGGCTCCATCAAAGTCCCGTCGTCTGTCCCCAATTATGGTAAGACTCATGATGTAGTAATACATTTCACATTTAATATAAGGTCTTTGTTGTTAGGTTTGTTAGGATATTCTCTGCCTAGATTCCACAAAAAAAAAAAACAGATCCAAAACATGGAAGATGTCTTTTTTTAAAGCACCACCAAGACTGCAGCAGTGTTAGTGCTGCTATTTAACCATTGTCGACACTTATTCGATTAATAGATTAGATATGCTTAATGTGCTTAATAAGAAGGATAGCTCTGCATTTGCCCTCAATATAACCCTCATATTGTGTTACACTTGTCTGTAAAAAGATTTTTTTTTTCTTAACTTGTTTACCCCGTTCCTGTGTGCTGTTTTTATTTTAGTTTATTTTTTCTTGTTGAACAACAATCAAAACAGAGCTTAAGTGTAAAGTTAAGCAGCATGACATGGGGAGCTGTTTTTCTATACCAACATCATTTTGTGAGAAAATGGATCCTTTTCTTTCTGCAGCGGATATCTAATTTTGGAATGAGATTCTTCAATATCATTATGTTCACAACAGTTAAATACTGAGGCCTGATTTCCCAGGCAGATTAAACTGGGCTAAAAAGAATTGAGAATCTCCATGGAAGAGGCTCTTTTTGTCAAGGATTAGGCTTGGATGTAGATCAGGGAAACCAGCCTGTGTAGACAGTGCTTTCAAATCATTAATCTGTGGTCTGTGTGTGTGTGTTTTGCTCTGTGTCTGTCGCTGTGTGGGTTTGGACGTGTATGGCAGTTCCATGACCTCCTGTCCCAGACCACATCTCCCCTCAGTCAGTTGGACCCCTACACCAGTCGCTCCATGGACATGCTCCTTCCCCTGACTGAGTCAGACAGGAGGCGGAGAGGAGTCGACCAAGACTGTAGTGTATCGCTGCGTTCTTATAGTGAGAGGCCACGCTCTGTAGTGAGTGCCACCTTCTGAATTTTTCTTCAACAATGTTTGTCACTTTCAGCAAATGTAGCAACACAAACAAACAGAAAGAAACAAGGGAACAATCTGCTCCTCCCCTTCAACACACAGAAAAAAGGGCAAGCACAACAAACAAAATGTTCAGATTTACAGAAAACCCTCTCATCAATTCAAAAAACAGGAAACAATTAATCCAATTGATTTTCTGTTAAATCCACATCCCCTACAAACTTCAGTAAAGCACATTATTATTTTTTGATTAAGATCCCAAATTACAGTTATTTACTTGCATTCCTGAAAAGAAAAGTTCGTTTTAGTGGTTGAATGTTATGCTTATGATTAATTTCTGACTTCTCAGAGAAGTCCAGTGTACCGGCTCAAATTTGGGTATAAAAGCATGAATTCAGTTTGAAATTCCTCACTCCTGTTTAAAACGTCGAGAACTCAGTGAAAAGGAAAGAGTCCACATTAAAGGACTTTGTGATGCTAGATGGTCTTTCTCTTTTTTAATGACAGGTGGTCTAATAAATTTGTTAAGCACTGTATGTAGAACATACAGTCGCTGGAGTGTTTTTGGAAACCCCAAAATATTTGCTCATAACAGCTAACATGAGGGGGAATACAACTGATAGCTGTAATGAATCAATATTTTCTGAAATTAATAAGAGCTCATGAAATTTTCTTCACTTTCCTCCAAGCTCTCCCCTTTTTTTGTCTGGCTGCCCATAAACTGTGACAGTAAGCTTGTTCTCCATTTTTGATTGTCAGTGGCATCAGGAGAATCAGTCTGTGGGAGAATCTCTCCGCTCATAGGCTTTAGCGACAGAGCCTCAGGCAAAATTTTCACAAATCTCATGCAGACCGATTCAGTATGGCTGGAGTACTTTGATTCATCAAGTATTTGATTATCTGTCAGATATTTTCTCCAGTTGTCCACAACTTTTTAACTAATTTTCTACCAAACATTTTATAATAAAGTCTCAAATAATGTGGAGGAAAGTTAACTTTTGCTGCTGCTGATTCGGACTGAAAACTGGAGTTTATTACATATATTATTATATTATTATATATTATTACATATATTTAAAATATTTTCAAGTTTTACCTAGTTAAGCTCATCTAAACCTCCATTAAGGCAGGCTGATATGGATGAATTCCTGCAAGTCCCAAAATTGACAAAATGGTAGATATCACATTTGGAAATAAATGTAAAATACTAAAGAAAATACATTCATGTTTAATGCAATGAAGTATTCCAAATATAGAACATATAAAGCAAAACAAACTCTCAGAAATGAACTGGTACTTTTTAAATGATTTTTTTTTTCAAATTCTTATATCACTGAAAGTCAAAAGACGACATTGTTGACTGTCATGAATTCAGTTCAGCCTCCCTGAATTTCTTGGTTTCTTGTGAAAGAGAACAAACCAAGAATAACACAGTGATCAAATTTTAGCATTTGCTAAAGGTCAAACTACGACACAAACAGTCTAGCTGGCATGGCTGCTTTCTGACTCACCAAGGCCAAACTGAAAACACAGAGGAGCATCCACAAAAAAGGAAAGGAAATGTGGCACCGCTGCTTGAGAGCAGCATGATGTATAAAGATCAATACTTATCATTTCCCTAAAACCTTAGTGTGTAATGATCATCATAAGTATATTTTACTCTGACAGTGATTCATGAAAAAGCTGAGCACAGCCTACATTGACCTAATGGCCCAGCATGCATGAATATTTATTGGCTTCCTAGCATATCAAAAAGGACTTAGATTAAAGTGCTGAGCAGACATTTGCCTTCACACTAATGTACAGCAGTCAGAAATATTTTAACTTGCCAGCTTGATGGGCACACAAATTAGTATTTGAAGTCAATGTGGTTACAACGATATTGCAAAATAATGGAGAAAATAGTGTTTTATCCTTCTTTATTACCTACACTTGGGGAGATGTGCCAAAAAAATAACAACACAAGTCACAGGGTTTTTTTCTTAGATCAGTCTATTCTCTTTGTTGCATTCACCAACCTGTGATTTTCCATCTCTATAGGACAGACACAGTGAACGACATAAAGAGTCTCGTTTAAACCTCCGGCCGCCGAGCCACTCTGCTACCTACGCCACGGTCTCTGCCTGGCATCACCAGCCTGAGAAATTAATTCTGGACTCCTGCGGGTACGAGGCAACAGTAAGTCACTTTTACTGTCCTCGGCATAGATGCCAAAATATGCTGTAAATATATGATACAGATGGACATAATTGCAATATTAAACAAGAAATAGTGTAGGACATTTTAATTAAAGTGCACTCTGTGCTTGTGGTGCACCGCATGTCTATAGTTGACTTAGTTTGTCAGCACCAACTTTAAAACAATTTTATGAGCTGTGTTTTGACTCTTTGTCCTAGTATTTAGGATCATTGATAATCAGGGATCTACGAGGGATCGAGTCCACACAAGATGCCTGTGCCAAAATTAGGGTAAGCTTTACCAAAGCAAATTTTGGCACTTGGCAGCCATGTTGGTAATGCCTAACACCAATGCCCTATCTAAATGAATGAGGAGAGAGCATAACTGAAATTTAATTGGTCATCAAGATATTAAAAAGCTGCATATATAGAATAAACTGTCAAAGATGATTTAAAAAAAAAAACACAACACAAAATACACAAAATAAGGTTTAAAAAGCTTTTGTTCCTGCAGGTTGTTCTTCTATTACTTTCCTTTACTCTAATTTACTTTCTGAGCAAATGCCATACTGATTCATGTCATTGATATAGAGAGCCAAGAAAGAAATTTAAGTCTGCTTACCTACATTTTTTACTATTTATTAGATGTAGGGAATGACTAGATATACAGTTGTGATAAGAAGTTTACATACGCTCATCATGGGCATAAATGTCATGGTAATTTTGGGCTTATTTCTTTGAACTGTTCTTTTTCCAGGGTGCAATCATTCCAGGGTGGAATGATTGTACCCTGGAAATGCAGACAGGGTCAAAAGTCTATGCTCAGGCTCAAGTATTTACATACACCAATGCTAACATTGGGTTAAATTTCCCTTAGCAAGTTGCACCTTGACAAAGCGCTTTTGGTAGCCATCAACAAGCTTCTGGTATAATTCTGATTGGATATTTGACCACTCTTCTTGGCAGAATTGGTAGAATTAATTTAAATTGGTTGGTTTCCTAGCATGGACCTGGCTTTTAAGCATAGTCCACAAATTTTCAATAGGGTTGAGGTTGGGGCTTTGGGAAGGCCATTCCAGAAGCTTAATGTTAGCCTACTTTATCCATTCTAAAAACAGTTTTGATGTGTGTTTGGGATCATTGGCCTTTTGGGACACCCAATTGTATCCATGTTTTGACCATCTAGCTGTTGATTTGAGGTGAAGTTGAAGACTTTGGAGGTAGTCCTCCTCCTTCACTATTCCATCCACTTTGTGCAATGTACCACTACCACTAGCAGCAAAACAGCCCCAGAGCATGATGCTACCACCACCGTACTTGACAGTTGGAACAGTGATCTTAGGTTTGAAAACCTTACCTTTACTCCTCCAAACGTACCTCTTGTCGTTGTGCCCAAATAGCTCAATCTTTGTCTCGTCTGACCATAAAACATTTCTCAAGAAGGCATTTGACTTGTCCATGTGGGCAGCAGCAAATTTCAGCTTCAGTCAGCACCCTCTCAGTCCATGGCAATATAAAACTTGCTTCACTGTGGACAGTGATGCTGGTGTTCCAGCAGTTTCCAGTTTATGGCAGGCTTGAACCTTGGTGGTTCCTGGGTTGTTCCTGAACATCCTAACCAGTTTCCTCTCATCTTAGGGTGACAGTTTGCATCTTCTTCCAGACCCTGGCAAAGTGGTGACACATCCAAATAACTTGTACCCATTGTTTGAACTGATGATCTTGGAATCTGCAGTTGTTTGGAAATGGCTCCATTAAGCTTCTGGAATGGCCCCGACCTCAACCCTATTGAAAATTTGTGGACTATGCCTAAAAGTCGAGTCCATGTCAGGAAACCAACCAATTTAAATTAATTCCACCAATTCTGCCAAGAACGGTGGTCAAATGTCCAGCCAAAATTATGCCAGAAGCTTGTTAATGGCTACCAAAAGAGTCTGGTTGAGGTGCAACTTGCTAAGGGATATTTAACCAAATATTAGTGTTGGTGTATTTATATATTTGACCCTGTATGTATACTTTTGACCCTGTGTGAATTAGAACAAATCCAAAATAAATTCAAACTTGTGCACCCAATTCTTGTTTTTTAAAGTCATTAAAGATGTATGTACAATCATTCCACCCTGGAAAAAGACCAGTTCAAAGAAATCATTAAAAGTCCAAAATTAGCCTGATATTCATGCCCATGATGAGTGTCTGTAAACTTCTGACCACAACTGTATCTGCTTGCGTGCATGCAACAACACGGTTGGTTCATGTTTCCCATTTAGGTTCTTATAAAGCAGATGATTGGGCCCACATGTTGGCCCAAGGGAGCCAGAACCAGGCTCAGGGAGGGACAGCCATCTGCTGTGACCAGTTAGAAGGTGAGGGGAAAGAGAAGAGAGAAATGAGTAGCACAGAGAGACCACAAACAAAAAACAGGACAAAGCACAAACTATGGGAGACAGTGGACAAAATTTACCTGCTTGATAATGTCCCTGGTATTACTGAAAACCTTAATTTTTCCTTTTGTAAGGAACAGCTGAAAAATGTTTTAACAAACCCACCAAAACAGACAATAATAATGTCAGACATTAAATAACGGTGTTGTATAGGAAAAAAACAAGACAGCTCAGAGTCACTAATGCCATAATCAGATTGGTAGCACCCGGACTGTTTACTTGCTTCTCATTCACTGTAACTGTTTCTATTCCAGAAATCCAAGGATTCAAAAAAAGGTCCAGTTGTCATACTGTCCATTACGTATAGAGGTGTTAAGTTCATCGATGCAGCCACAAAGGTAATGAGAAAGTGTTTGTGATTATTGATCTGTCCAACACAAACACTGCAGTTGACTTTCTCAGTCACCATTAGTGCTCACTTCATTCCTGTCTCCATTAGACTATAGTAGCAGAGCATGAGATCAGGAACATCTCGTGTGCCGCCCAAGACCCAGATGACCTCTGCACATTTGCATACATTACCAAGGATCTGAAGAGCGGCCACCACTTCTGTCATGTCTTCAGCACTGTGGAAGTGGTGAGTAACATCTCATTATGTATGTAGAACAAATCCACTATGGAAAGCCTTATGTCTTCATACCATTGTGTAGCATTTTGCTATTTTTTTACTGAAAAATGTAAAGAAACCAAAGTGTCCTTTGTAAGACATCAAATATCCTGCAGTCAAACCTGCATGCAGCATCTTATGGACATTATTTTCTTGATTGGCTCATCAAATGGCTTGATTGAAGTCACACTCCCGCTATGCATGGCATTTCCATGTACAGGCACAAATTATGTTGTCATTTGAGTCGAAAGGTCTGTTAAAAGGTCAATAATGGTGTTTTATTTTTGGTAGACCAACCACTGTGGAGGCACTTTTAACTGCAGGGAAACTTTTTTTTAACTGAACTGCATTGAAAAATATTTTTACAGGGCCAAATAAAACATTGCTGAGCCGTGATTGTTTATATTTTACACAGCTTCTCCATGCACAGAATGTCAGATTAAAAACTGCTTTTGCTTTTCTCTCTAAATGCATCATACTCAACAAGAGCCAGTGGATAATTATACAAAAGTAATTATCCTAAAAATGTGAAGAGCGGCGCTTTTGTGTGCTGTGAAATTGTTGAAAATAAGTATTTGGAAACCTAATGGAATAGTGGTTAACTGAAAACAAACACATTCAGATGATTTTTATAGTCTAAACTTTGTAGTGCAACTAATACAAGGTGCTTAGTCATGTTTTTTAATGGAAATTAAATGTTTAATAAATGTTCATTGAGCACATAAGCAAAGCACATTTGTCTTAATGTTGATAATTATTTAAAGTCAGCTGTTAAAGAGTTGTTTTTCATTATTTTTCATTATATTGAATCAATTTTTTTCACTCACAGACACAGACCTACGAGATCATCCTAACGCTGGGACAGGCATTTGAGGTGGCTTATCAGATGGCGATTCAGTCCAGGGCGAGACACTACATGCCTCCTGCATCTCTGGGCTCAGAGGTCATAGACACCAAAACCAGCCGCCCTGTATCTCAGTCCTGGAGCAGTATGCGAAGATCAGCAGTGAGTATCACTCTACAAAACCTTAAGAAAAACATGGTGAATGTTTGCGTTTCTGAGTGTGCATGAGTGGTGAGTTTGCTCTACGGAGGGTGTGTAGGAACATGTTGTGCAGTCATAATTCAGAATAGGTAGACAGACCCCGTGACCAACTTTTTCTCCATTGCTGAACCCCTAATGGGCCACCTACAAAGGAGGATTTGCTGTGTGTGTGTTAGAAAGTGATGAGTCATTACTTTGCTCTGTGAGTCACTCCAATCAGGGGAGACTTTCTTTTTGTGCATATGTGAAGCGTGATGAATGAATCCTTTTATTTGTTCCTAATGGGCGGGTGTATGATTTCCTCTGGGGATTTTTCTAATCCTGGGCACAGCCTCGTTGGTCAAACCCACCCGCTGCTTCCTCACTTCTGATTGAGTGTGCTGCATAAATGTTCACGTATACCCTGAGCATTGATGCATTGACCTCTCAGGCTGCATATAATAAGCACTCAGTGATCACTGTCACCTGAGAGAGCTGCACAGCCACCGCCAGGAGCACGCACACACACTGCTGGACCACATGCTTATGCAGAGACACAAATCACATTGTTTTACTACCTGCCTGTAACGATAATATATGGAGTGATCACAGAGCTGCATAATGAGTCTGGCTGGTTCTTTAAGTTTTAGATGAGAATGGGGGGGTGTGATTTCTGTCAGCTGCAATTTGTTTTGTGTAGTTAAACAAAAACTGTGACAACCATACAGTTTTTTTATATATATATTTTAACCAAGGAGAGATTGACTGTCTGCTAAACCCTGTCCCCCTATAGTTACAGTTGTTATACTCATATATGTATACAGTTTATGTATACATATATGTATACAGTTTATGTATACATATATGTATACAGTTTATGTATACATATATGTATACATAATATATGTTTAAGACTGGCAGATTCATGTAAAGAAAATTTTAGAAACAAAAGGTCTTCTGTTTCAGACAGAAGAAGACAGAGGCAAGCTTTCTGTTTTATAGCTGCTGACTGAAGCAAACAGATTTTTATCAATTGTTACTGTCAAGTTAATTAAGCAAATGTTAGCCCAATGAGATTTTTTTTTTTTGTTCTCTTGTTTTGAAACAGAAAAATTGCAAAGGCATCTTAAGTATGCACCTCATGGCTACATAGTAGTAATATCACTGCATGAAAGAAGTAAAAAACAAGGGCATTTAATTGCAATACCTGCAAGCCAGATTTCCAGAAGTTAACGGCTGTTAGCCGGCTGTGAAGCTTACATTTGCAGGTTCCAGAAATTGTTGCAAATGAACCACTACAAAGAAAAGTGTTAAAGTTTGAGATGTTTAAATACAATCTTCATAGCTGTTTCCAGTATATAATTGTTTCATCAGATTAGTTGAAGTCATTTTGCGTGGACAGCAGCTAACATCTATAACTTAATTCCACATTACGAATTCAAAGGTAGCTAAAATATTACATGTACATGACTTTGCACCATTTATCAAAATGTTCTTACCCTGGACCGTAAATTTCTCAAGTCAGATGAATGCACAGTTATTTTGGGTACCAAGCTAATCATCTGGGCATGCTGCTAATTTCTTTAAACAGTATAACACATGTTTAAATGAATTCCTCACACTTTGCTCCATATTTACTACAGCCACATGCACGCCACTTCAGCATGTGGAGAAATCCAACGCTTCACAGACCTGCCATATGGAGGACCAAAAATGACACAAGTATAAATAAATACTGCCATGCCTAGCTGCAACTGCTAAGCTATAATTGGACTGTCACTGTTCATGGACAGGGTTAAGTAAACAGTCAATGACAAGAAATCTCCAAGAACTTGAAAATTTCCCCTCTTGAGCTTTAAGAACAGATGATGAACTGCTCCTTCTGCTGCTACTGGATTTCTTCACTGTCCATTTAGTGCATTTAAATGCTCTGTCCCTCTCCTCTCTTCTTTTTTTTAACATGTCTTTGTTCTTGTCTTCTTGGTCCTCCTGCTTCCCAGGGTGCCCCTCTGCTCGAATGCCGCTGCTGTCACTGTCACACGTGTACTACCCACCGTCCTTCCTTCCTCCCGTTGCACTCTGTTAGCCCTGGAGTCCAGGTCCTTCTCTTTCCTTTCCTCTATTCAATCCTTAATCATACATCTTCTTACACACAGTTCCCTCCCCCCGTTTATTTTTCTTGTGTTTTGGTGCTCCAGTGCACCTCATCTGTTCTGTGGTTTTTAATATTTCAACCATAAACCTCATCCCTTTACTTTCCCATCTCTCATCTTCATCTTACATTTTAGTGTTAAAATGCAATTAGCTCTGTGGTTAAACCCATTCAGGGAAGAGAGGATTCCTTGATGTGATTTACCGTCCTTATATGATAAGACTGTTTAGCCCATTGTTTCAGTAGCATGATGGTTGAAATTGTTTCCGCTGGATGGTCTTAAACTGTTTCTCATTTCTTGTGTACTGTATCTTCTCAAGATATTTTGAACTGAAGGTGTCATCCATATGCAGGGAATTTAAGATCAGCAAAGGCCTACATTGAGATTTTTAAAGCTATTTAAAAAATCGTATGTATTTCTAAGTAAATGAATCACCATAATGCATGTAGAACTCTGTGTCTTGACTGTACATGCTATGACAGTGGCCAATGGTGTAGAGCACGGTGCTTTTGAACTACTAATCAGCCTATTTTTTAACTCCCAGAGGGTCGTATCTTTGGTTTACTGCCGCTGCTTACACAGGCTGAGGGTATTTTCTGTCAGACATCATCCATGTTGTGGATTGAGCCCTGAGTGTCTGTGATTATAACATGATCACTGGACTGTACCTCTAATCCACATGCACGTGTGTGAGCTGAGGACTTGTCAGTGTGACGCAATGGCCTCCACTGCCGCACGTCTCACGCCCTCCTCTCGTCCCTCCTCCCTCCCTCCCCCGGCAGATCGACCCCCTGGAGATGGACCCAGACATGCAGTCCCTGGGCAGCACCACCTGGCTCTTGGACCAGCGGGACGCCAACAGGCGCCCTGTCAGCACCAAGTATGAGACCACCATATTCTGAGGCCGGACCCCCACAGCCGCCCCTCTGCACCCCCTCGTACTTTCCTCTCCCCCTGCATCCGGTTCTCTATTTATCTCTCACACTCACACATATATACATGTGAGCCCCGTGCCTTCTCACTGTGATGGTATAGCATCCCTCAGGGCTGCCTTCTCCTCCACCCTCCTTTACCCTGCCCAGTGACCCACACCAACCTCCTACCTGCCATGACAAACAGTCCTGCGGCTCCCCGTGCCTCCCCAACACCCCTGGCAGCCTCCGTCGCCTGTTGCTGCTGCAGCCAATGGCAGAGCCCTGGAACGGATGATCCTGGACTGATCTCATTTTACAGTGGCCCCGCTCTCTCAACCAAACTGCCTCTTCCTCCTCATCCTCCTCTTCCTGACAACTTGCATCTGCCTCCAAATCCCCGATAGCTCCCAGAGGTTGCATCTTTATTATTCTTCCTCTTTCAAGCCATTTTTTTTTTTTTAATTGATTCTCCACAGGCAAAACAAGCATGTTCAGTTTTTGTTGCTCTGTCTAGACTTCACACTGACTTGATCTAACAGCAAGTTGAAGTATTTCCAGAAATGTTAAGTTTATATTATCGAGTAAAGAAATGGCTTTATGTAATATTAAAGGAGTCAGTGTGTTAAACTGTTAGATGAACAGTTTGACATTTTGGGAAATGTTTAATTTCTAGCAGAGAGTTACATGAGGATATTGTCATATCTGCATAAATTAATATGAAGCTGCAACAAAATCTGACAGCCAGCATCCCTTAAGCTGACTAACATCTTTGAAAACAACAGTGTAAAAACCCTACAACCCCCTATAGCTCCCAGAATTACATTTACATTATTCTCCCTGTTTCTGGCTTTTTCTTAAAATTGACTAGTTCTGGTTGGTCTGGCACGTAGCCCGTCATGAAGTCTAATTTTGTGGTTTTGAATGCATTAAATCAGTGGTTCTCTATTTTTTCTGACATGGTCTCTTCAGAAGCCTTTTTTTTTTTTTTTTTTTTTTGTTTTTCATTTTTTTTTTTTTTTTTTTTTTTTTGTTTTTTTTTTTTTTTTTACTTTTTTTTTTTTTTTTGGATTTTTTTTTTGTTTTTGCTTGTGTTTTTTTTTTTTTTTGT
>VUQI01028989.1:0-12583 GCA_015106735.1 Paratilapia polleni | reverse complement strand
CAGAGGAAAAAAAAAAAAAAACAACACAAGAATACCAGAACTTAAACAAAAGAAAAAAAAAGAATATTGAGTGTATTAATGAGCCTCCAGCACAATTTGATGCACATTTCCCTACTTAGCATCTTATTATGATGATTACTTGGGTAGGTATCTATGCTGTTTCACACCAATTTAGAATTAGGTACAGTACATGCAAAGTATGTCACTTGGGTAAAATAAAAAAAAAAAAAGAAAAAGTGGTGAAAAGATTTCACTCCACTACATTAAAAGAGCCAAATCTAAATGTTGCTCTGGTGTCGTGTTAATGCGAGTGGATTTGTTATGCTGAGAACGTGGCACCTTTTTTTCTTAAAGGATTTTCCTCCTGCACTGTGACTCAAAAAATGCTCGTCATGGAGTCGACACATATCTGTGGGTTCTCCCCCTGTGTGCACTACCTGCTGTGCGTGCTGTATGCCTTGTTTCTGTCTGTCCTCGTGGGAGTTTGGACTGTTACATCACCGGCCACTGTCCTCGTTTTTTTGTGTGCTGAGGGAGAAGTGAGGGATTGAGCTTGTGGAGACTGGATGTTTTAGGCGTAACTGGCCTGCGTGCGGTACCGTGGCTGTGTCATTGCCACTCTGTTCTGACTGTTAACTGTTAGCTTCCACTGATGATTGCATGTTGGCAATGTGTTTGTGTTTTGTACCTTTTGATGCACTTGGCCTGAGCAGTCTCTCTGTATGTACTGTAGCAGTGTCTCATGTCCTCTCACTCATCTACCATTTGCTTTTTATGTTCCCTCGCTTCATTAAACACCAACACAGTGATTCACCCTCATCCCTCCGTTTTGCCATTGTTGTCCAACATTTTGTCACGTTTGTTCTTCCATTTTGTGTGTCACCAAGACAACCTGCTCTATTATGGATGCATAATATAAAAGCATTACACTTTAATGAGCAGCAGCTATTTAAAGCAAGTTTTGGTGGCATGATATGGCTGTGCATGTACCGCTCTTTTTAACATTGGTGTTTTCCTTGTGTAGCTCACCCCAGCGTTCAAGTTTCCGGATACCAAGCTGTGAGTTGAAGGGGAGCAGCCGGTGCGAGTGTGTTTGCGTGTGTTGAGTTAGTGGGCAGAGCAGTGTGAAAGTGGTAGAGAGAGAAACTGAGAGGTAAGCCTTATGCAATGTGCAGGGCCAAACCAGCGCTTACTCTGACATTTAGATCTCACTCTGTATATCCCCTGCTCCTCCACTGCCCCTGAGATGAATCCCAACACAGACAAAAGGTAACCTGTAGTCCCACATCACTGGCTAAACAGGACCTGTGTATCACTCCTGTCTTGAGAAAGGTCACTCGGAAAGGTCAAGTCTATTTCCTGGCCTCCGTGTGACTTTCTGATCTTGTCATGTAGGTAATGTTTAGAGCACTGTAGACCATTAATGATATAGACCATTAATGAGCATTTCTATTGATTCAGGTCTATTGAAGATGTGGAAATTATTAAAGGGTAACAAAATGTAGAGGAAAAGAAAAACTGTACCAGCATTCAATGCTTTGTCCATGTTTGTGGACAGAGTATGGTTTGTCAATGAAAATGTGATACTGTTTCAAATTTGAAAGCAATATTATATTAATGAAATTAAATAATACAAAGACTAAAGAATCCCTCTCACTTCTGTTGTCAGCATTGATTTCTTTTATATGGCTGAGCGGTTAAAAGCAGAAACATTACACCAGCTGTTTAAAATTTAAAGTGACAAATACAACAACATGGTAATTAATGTACAATTATACTTCCAGTGTTTCTCCTGCCAAAGAGATTAGTGGGTGGTGCAACTTTTAATTCTAAACAAACGATTAGCCCCAGTCTCTGTGCCTCTCATGTCTGTTACTGCATTCAATCAGAGCCAAGCATCCAGGTGCCTGGTGAAAACACACACACACACACACAAATATTCACCATCAGTAAGTCTAGCATTTGTACAACATGAAGAAACAGTTTTCTATCAGGTACATGTTTATCTGTTCTGCTGGGATCTGTAGCAAAGTTAAAGGAGCATTACCACTCTTTTTTTTGTGTGTGCGCCCATTTTATTAATACAATTCCTTCTGCTAACAATTATTCAAAACTGACTACATTGTCTTAGAAATGTTATTTTAGCAACATTCCAGTTGTATGTGGGTATGTATTTAATTTACGTACAGTATGGAAAGCTGACTGTTGGGAATGAATGTTGGGTGATCCCGTATAGCTCTCAAACCTAATGGCTCAGTCACACTAGAGTAAAAATAGGAGGGTGACCTCGTCGCAACTAGGAAAAATCATTGGTCGCCTGATGGATTGCATTGAATTTTTTTGCTGTTGAAGACCAATTGCAAATAGCTGCGGCGTCCAACTGGTTACTCAGAGGTTGAGTGTGCAACATCCTCAACCTTCTAGGCAATCACTTTGGACTGCAAGACGATCGCCTGGCGGGAGGCAATCTGTCTCCAAACAGTCACGGTCCGACGCGGACTCACCGTAATTACTCTCAGGCAGATTGGCAAAGGTTTGCAAGTAATTGCTAATTTATAAATGCAGACAGATTGCCAATCAATCTGAGTCAGTCTGTGCTGATGAGTGCAACTCATCTGTGACATGTCTCTTTGCAATAGGGGACTCAACTCAACTGGGTTGCCAACTGGTTGTATTCTGGTTAAATTCCTATATAAAAGCATGGTTGCTTAGCATCTGTGTTCTTTTGCAATTAAATTGCCATTGTGCAGCAACTACGTCACTATTTGTGGAGGAATTTCAGATCTATGAGGTTCTGACTGGACCCTCCTGGATTTAAGTTAATGTGAATTTCTGTTTAATGTGAATTTCTGTGTATGTAGACAGCAACAGATTTGCAAAGGAAGGCAACATATTTGAGATTTTCGCTGAATTATCACAGTTAATTACTGTATTATCACAAACAGATTGCATGACTGCATTCAGTCACAAACTGATAGCAGACTGACTCCATCTTATTGTCATTTTATCGCTGTCTTGATGCACCAAAGTTGCTTTGAACGCGGCAGCTGACTGAGTGGTCACAGAGGCAACGAGACTGTAAGTTGACTGCACACGGTCGCAACAATTTGCAGCGGTCTCCAACCACTGTTTTCTCTAGTGTGACTGTAGCATGAACTAATGGAAAAAAAAAAATAATGCAACACTGGCAAACATTAATATAAACTTCATGTTAACTGTGATTAATTCATTGACTGAATATATAAGATGGACGTAGACTAGGGGTGCATCGATCCAATATTTGGGTCTGGTACCAATGGGTTGCTGTATTCAATTCATTTCTGCATTTACTACGCCATATGCCAGCAGCAGAGAGGCTAACATAGTATGGAGGAAGCTAAAAGCAAAGGGTTAGCAGTTTGGAGGTGTTTATATGTTTGCAAATTTTTTTACTTAATTGCTGAAAAGCTCAGACTCCTATGCTTTCCCGGTCAGCTTCGCTCTCTTGGTTACCCCTACTCGCTTGTTCTCAGTCTCGTTATGTTCAGTGTGCCACTTGTTGAAAAGCTTTTTATTGCATTATTATGGTGACATAACTTGTTGTCAATCCCATTTGGTATTACTTCACGTCACCTTTCTCTTCTTGGCTTGATACCGCACGTGTGTGTGTGTGTGTGTGTGTGTGTGTGAGGTGTATTCACAGTGACAGCAGGTAAATGGGAACTGTCAGTGTAAAGGACTGCAGTATGCTGTAATGACTCTCACACGGTTGAAATAGGACTAATACAAATAAATTAGGCAAATAACATTTTATTTATCTTGATCTCATTGTCATGTATTATTTTACTAATAAATACCAATTGTGTTCATTTTAATTCTTGGATGTATTTGTTACGTTTTCAGAAAGTTAGGAAAGAAATGTTCCAAGTCAAGCCTGACATTGCCTTAAACATAAAAGGATGATTCTGAGTCTCTACCTATATAACTGAGGAATTTGTACAGCCATTGTATTGTAACAAGAGAAAGTTGGGTGGGTACCTCTCTAAGGTAGCCACCAATGACATCACCAATTGGCTGCTGGACTCCGCAGTATGAAGCCTCAACATTAGCATTTCTATAAGAGTCTTGTTTTGTTTTGGGGTTTTTTTGAGCCAGAAGCTAGAAGTGATCATATTTGTCACTTGGTTATCAAGCTGCATTTATAAATTGTACGAGTGCAACACACAGGCACACAGACTTGCTAAGTAGTGCTAAGTAACAGACTAATAAAATAATAAAATTTCACTCAACGGACCTGGAGCACTAACTTCTTGAACTGGCTGCACCACACAGCAACCGTATGATTTGTCAGGTAATTGCATCAAAATACTCCAAAAGGCCTCAACAGCGGAAACACTGCTGGGAAGTCGAATTTAGTGACTCAGATTAGTGTAGGTCAAGCCTAGCAGACAGCTACGGGTTACAGTTGCCTGTTGGCAGCACACTTGTCAGTCAGAGCTACCACACCCCTAACTTTAAGTCTTAACAAAGTCCAAGTGGATGAGTTATAAAAAAAAAATTCACCCCCTGTATAGTTGAGACCAAAACTGTTTTTGTACCAGGCTGTAAACATATTTTATATTGATAAGTTGGGCATTTGACATGGGAGTATATATGGGGATTGACCTGCTTTCAGCCTCAAGTGGCCACTAGAGGAACTGCAGTTTTTGTCACGTCTCTACAATCTGACTTCTTTTGGCAGCTTCAGGAGTCACCCCCTGCTGGCCATTAGAAGGAATATGGGTTTAAGGCACTTCTGCACTGGCTTTACTTTTCAGACCCGAGGCTACGTCCATCTTTTTTATACAGTCTACGAATGGGTTATAACAAATAAGCCAGATGGAAATAAAAGGACACAAATGGGTTTCTGACACTCTATGAGCAACAGTGTGTACCAATACTTTGAACACAGTTCCTTTCATAGTTGTTGGCAGTCAGCTACAGCACAGTCATTCCAACCGTATGAAAAGTTAGCATGTAAATAAACTGAAAACAGGACTCTTCTTGATCTTCAGTACAATAACATGTAAAGAAAACTTTAAAAACCCAAAAAACATACATCTGATTTAATATTTAAAAAAAAAAGCAGAAAATTACAGAATCTCAAGAGAGTCCCCTTTAGGACATAGTTTAGCTTAGCCCATTGTGAGTGTATCCTGTAATGGTTTTTCCAAAATATTGCTTAAAATGTAACAAAATGAACAGTCATTTCTCTTATATGATATGTGTTTTCATTTCTTTGAACGGCTGCTGAAAAAAAATGAAATTTGTCACTTTGGTATTTGTTTAGTACCACACACCCCATCACCAATGTCAACAACTGAAAGAAACACTTGAGTATATTTTTGGTTTAAGAAGAAATAAAAAAGCAATAAAAAAAGTGCATGCTGTCTTTGGTAAGTTACTTATAAACACCTTTCAACATGAAGAGCTACATATTAAAGCTTAAGTATTATTTACAGACTCTTAGCATATTTTCTTTGGTGCTCTGTTTTCTAAAATCATTCACATTCAGCCTCTTATGATGACTAAATATAATTATTACAGCTTTCACCTGGACAGGAAATACTAAAGAAAATTTCTTTCACATGCTTTTTTTTTTCCCCTAATGCCTTGAGATTCCTGGTTAAGATGCACTATTCATTCACCACTTGACTCCAGCTTTGATTCAGAGTTTTTAACTCCTAACACCTTATTGAATATTCCTTTTCTGGAGACTGTAAATGTCTATAAAGCAACAGAGGATTTGGATTCATCTGCCTTGTTTTATAGTTTGGGTATGATATCTGCCAACTTCAAGTTTCACTTGAACTTTTTCAACCACTGTATTTACACTCTAAAAGCTCCACATTCAATAATAAATGGCAGCTTGTGTTAAGGTCACCATCAGCTGTCTGGGTCAGCCTCAGTTTAGCGCGAGTCCTCCCCAGCCTCGGCCCCTCCTGGCTGGAACAGCAGTTTCCTGAGGATGGGCGCATAGAAGGGACCAAAGACTGTTCGGTTGAAGTGGACGATTCGCCCGAAGGCCGTCTCCAGCTCAACTAGCTCAGCACTCAGCAGCCTGAGGGGAGCAGGCAGCTCTGGACTCTTTTTAGCAGGGCCGCCCTGCAGCATGGCCTGGAGGAAACCCTGTACCCTTTCTCCTGTTTGATGGAGAAAGGGAGAGAGAGAAGTCAGCTTTCTGCAGCAGCACACATCCATGTTTAAACAGAGAAGACGTAAACTCAGCAGCATTATCGTGCATCTTTCTTATGTTGGCTCAACATATGACACAATCAAAATGAGAGCAAAATATACTAATCATTCTTAATCAAAATGTTTTTCCAGCAAGTTTTTTTTTTCAAACCAGTCAACAAGGTCAGATTTGATCTAAATCTTAATGAAGTGAAAACTTAACCACTAACCTGATGTTTGTTCTGGTTTGGTTAGCTGTTAAACCCAAAACTATCCAGCAAGAAATTGTGAAAAATGCAGTCAAAAAAATCTCTCTCTTTTGTGCTACAGTTAATTGATTTAAAAACATACTATACATATTATAAATATACAATATATAAAATATAAGCAGGTCTAGAGATCTTCCAAAGAAGCATGAATACACTTTGAGTAATTTTTCAAGGAACATGATCTGCTCCTCCATCCTGAAATCTAAAGAGCTGCAGGATATCGCCATGCCCTTTGGGAGTTGTGACTACAACTGAGCTGTGACATTTTACAGATATAAAATAATAAATAAATAAATTAATTAAAAAAAGTTAAACCTAATGGATAGTTTCATGTGTCCAGTGAAAATGGTGAATCTTCAAACATGAGTTTTTACAGCTTTTTATATCGTTTCCCCCATCATGTCTGACCTATAAGCACGCGAATTGGGTTGTTCTGTTTCCACAGCTCAGATATTTGTCCCTTGAGCAGATCCTGGCTCTCCTGAGGCAGCGTTTCTCCTCCCTGGGTGGCCAGAGCTTCAGCCACCTGCTGCAGTACTGTCTCCCCAATCCCCAACAGGGCCCCCTTCAGGTCAGCTTCCCTGTAGCACCAGAAACCAGCATCAGACCAGCTACCAGCAGTACATTATGTCACAGGCCTAAGTATTTATCCACAGAGGTCTGGGACAGATGGATGTAATAAAAGATTTCGATTAAATTTCCTCTCCTGTTCATTGATTAAACTCCCGCAAAGTCATCTTTTCCACAATTTTTTTCCATGAAAGTACTCCTTAAAATGGCTTAGATATAAATCTACACATGTGCTTCCTTGAGTATGTGTTTATTTAGGAAAATGCAAATTAGTGCCAGCTTCTATCTCCTCCCAACTCTCTGCTGCTTGCCTGCTACTGGAGCGTATCTGCTTTGCTCTGACTCTGTTAAAGCACTGAAAAACTACCTTCTGTTATGCAATGATAAAATTGTAATGTAGGAGTAGTTCAGCCAGAGATGCTTGAACTGGAAACAGATTCTGAAGAGCAAATGTCAGATTGCTGTCTACAACTCGATTTATCAGAACAGTAATGTATTTCGTGTATCGGGTTCTGCAACATCACAAATGTTAAAGTGTAACTATTATGCTCGTTTCTAACTCCATAATTTTAATGTTGGACTCTCCTAGGGAAGCTTTGCATGATTCACAGTTCAAAATATTCCTTACTCTACTTCTCCTGGCCCTCAGTTTATCCACTGTCTCAAACAACCAGTTTTAATTCTTCTCACTTTAAGGCCAGGTTGGGGATTCTGTACTCACAGCCTGAGCTGTGGCCATATTAAGGGTATCTGGTCTCACTGACATCATACAGATACTCAACCATGGCAGTGACTTCTAATTTTGCTCAAGATTTCTCTTCTAGCATTTAAATAATGATCATATCAATACGATACGAAGGGTAAAAAAACTTGGCGTTCATCATTTTTATATAAAATTACATTATAATAAAGGTGATTAAGGCAGAAACAGCTTGTACTACATTTTATTGCAGCTCGGACCAGAGTGCGAGCAGGCCTTGAATGTTACAAGCTGCTGTTCCACATTTATCCACTAATCATGACGTGCCTTCTCTTGAAAAGAAAGAATCAGGTTAGCTGGATCTGTTCTGACAAGCTAGCTGCCTCCTGTCACCTCCATTGGTTTCCTTCTCATACAATACCTGTTCCCTGTGACAGCCAGTACATGCATCACCACATCCGCCTCTTACCTGGTGTGACTGCCCTCCAGCAGGGCAGTGATGGACTGCTTGAGTTTACCTACAAACCCCTGCAGTGAGAAAACGATGCACCCACACTGAGTTTTGGTAAGGAGTAGCACCGATGCCTCCAGGACCAGCATCTGGAGCCTCTTGCCCAGAGCATCCAGGCGGGCTCGGTCCATCAGCACGGTCTGTGTGTGGAGGGCAGCTCAGGGTCACATATGTTTTCAGCATAAATAGGAAATCAACGTCTCGAAAAAAAATCTAGTGGATATAAGCTTAAATAAGATTGCTAAAGTCACAGATAAATGATGAATGACCTCTTTCAGGAGTCATATATAAATGCAAACTCTCATAATCTCTCATTTATATTAATGTGGTGTTTAATAACAAGTCTAAGATCAGTTCAGCTCCACTCTCTTTGATATTGATTAATAAGCATTTGAGTTCACCTGACAGGGCTGTGTGGGAACAGCCGTTAAAAAAAGGTTTGGAGCCGCTGTTGTACAAGAGCTCTAATGTGTTGTCACATGCTTTAACATGCAGCACGGTGAGGTGGAGTGGGTAGGGAAACTGAACATTCCCTCATAATCAATAAAATATCACCGGGCCTAATGAAAGGCGTGGGCGTGATGAAATTTTTCCGACGGTAGCTGACCTCAGGATATTTCTGGTCCCGTGGGTTCCAGTGGAGCAGACGTATGTAGGCCCGGTTGAGGACAGCGGTAGTGCTGAGAGGACTGCGGCTGTCAGGACCGGGAGAATCAGACTGCGCTTCAGACGCCGACACCTCCTCCGATGCTGCTGCCTGAAGCCAAGCGGTGGTATTGTCCAGAGAATCTGAAGAGAAATGACAAATTATGAAATAATTAACAATAATAAGCTTAAAAACTAAAACAACTAAGAACGACTAAGTGAACGATGGGTTTTAGTGTCTAATGAGCGAGTATGACAACCAGAGCCATAGACTTTACAATTAAAGATGGATGTTGCCACTGTTATGTCACCCATTGGTTTGTGAAGTCCTGTTGTGAAGCCTCAAGCTGAGCATTTTCACCCTCACTATCTTAGCTTTTTGAAACAGGATGTGACAAACCAGCGGCGGATTGACTGAGAAACTGAGAGAAAACTGCACGCTTATACAGTACGTGTCAATCACACGGTGGGCCCAACCGTGCTTTATCCTCCTTTTTGATTCTAATGGGTACCATAATTTAAAAAACACACATCGATAAGGTAGAAACTCATGTTTGGGTTAATTTGCTAAAACTGAGTTTACGATGTATACACAGTTAACTATTTTCATATATGCATTTGCAGTTATTATTAACACATTTAAATGCTTACATATGCACCTTTAAAACACAATAATACACTGAATTTAGCTCTATGGTTTCCTCATGATTACCACAGTCTAAGACCTTGGTGCTCTGTTAAAAATTCATCCATCTCCATCCTTCTATGTCTTTTCACCAAGAGTGATCTACCAACACATACTGAACCCTCAAATTACATGTGCAATTGAAACCATAAATTCATCAGAAAAATGTTTACAAAGTTCATAGATCAAGGGAACGACTTATTTTGAAATCTGAAAATCTTCTGGTGAAGTTTTTCCTCGTTTGTGTTGATTTTCTTTCATTTTAATGCTTTCCTACTATTGACGTGATGTAAGGTGAGTTCAGGATAAAAACAAGCAAACAAAAAAAAGTAAAGAATAGAAAATGAAGAATAACAAGTAATTTTTAAGGTAGATTTTCTAAAGCCTGAAAACCAAACCCAGAAGAGGTGCAGGAGTCTAGTTTCCCCTTAGACGATTTGAATTACAATATCCTAAATGGTTGTTACTGATTATTTGTCCAGTGACTCCATAAGCATTCTGTCTACCCCGGTGTTTCTAAGATGAGAATTACATTAATTACAGAAAAAAAAAAAACTATGGGTACAAAAATGAAAATACTTATGTTTACTATTAGGGATAGACAGGGGAGTATTCTACTACTCTGGTTTTAATTTCTTAAATGTGTATATTTCATTAGTTTCTCCTCTTAAACTAAATATCTTTACAAAGATATTTAGTTTAGGGACTAGTGGTGTTTACCATCTTATAGATGGTAAACATCTTATAGATCTTGAGAAAGTTTGTGAATTTCTATTTTAAGAAATTAATTTTCAAGCAGAACGGATGTCTGAGGGCACAGCAGTTACTTGGAAAAAGTAATGAGTACTAAATGCTTTTATAAGGGTGTTTAGTATCCCGCTCTGGTTTTCTCTCACAGTTCAAAGACATGCATGTTATTGTACTGGTGATTGTGAACTGACTGTAAGTGTGGATGTGAGAGTGTGTGGTTGTGTGTCTCTGTGATAGCTCTAGGATAGGCCGCCTCTCACCATATGACAGCTGGGATAGGCTGCAGCCGCCCCCTGTGACCCTCAGTTGGATGAGCGATTAAGAAAACAAATGGATGGATGCTAACATGACTTTTTCAGCACCAGGGGCCCTGTCGCACTGCCAACGACTCTGATTAGCCAGCGCTACTGAAACACAGTATATGAGCCAAAGTTCAGTTCAGGGATTGGCTGTCTAGCTCCTCAACCATTATATGAAAAGCTGAAAAATGGTAGGATGGTGCTTTGGAGAGGCAAGGGTCAAAAGAGGTTTAATTGAAAACTGAAGTATCCAGCAACCATAAATGTAACACTCACAAAGTCACCTTTATCATCTATCACTCTCACTGCATCAGTATAGTTCAAGATTGAAGCCTGCTGGAAATGAAATCCCTTCTCACCTGATTGCTTGTCCAGGATCTGCTGGAATTTGGCCCTCTCGTACTGCACGGCCTGCTGCATGAGATGAGGCCTCAGGCTCTGAAGGGTGAAGTTAACCATGTCGGTCTTCATGAGCCCCAAGACGTGGAAGATCTCCCTGAGAGGAATCACATTTGGGTGAAACAGTTTTTGAGATGTTTGGAAACCAGGCAACTTCCACCACATGGGGGCAGAACTTTAGAAGTTGTGTTGAGATGTTTTCAGATGTAGGCTGCTGTTTTAAACTTGTGATATTTCTTTTTAGCTCCACCTGCATTTCCTCAAGAAATCCTGAGTCAACATTGTAGTTGAGAATGACCCGCCTTGTTAAATAAGGGCTATGTGACTCGCTGCACTGTCTTGTGGTACAAATTGGTATTACATGAAAGTACAGCCTGTTCAACTTCAGTGGAAATCGCTTTAACACAGTACACTTTTGAATATAAAGCTTTAGCTAATTTTGGAAGGTTTTATACTATTTAAACACAAAAATTTACAAGGACCTTTAAATAATTGCACTATTCCAATATCTCTGAGTTTTTGCACAAGTTGAGCATCAGCAATAACAAAAGCATGATCAGTTTTAGTTGTGGACAAAAAGGGAGGTATTCATGCAGAACTGAGCATCCAGACTCACACTAACTAAAAACATTGTATTTAGCTTACACTGACACTGCACTACTAAGCAGAAAACTGATGAGTGAATGTATATTAACATGTGGTTTGGGAGTGATGTTATTACATAAATACGGCTTGCTGCATGCTGGATTTGCAGGATTTAATACATGGCAACAGCCTGGCACTGATCCTATGTCAGACATAAGTTTATTCTGTGAAGGCATTGTTAACCTGCCCCTTACCTCAGGAGCGCCACAGGGTCCTTGAGGTCCCGCAGTGCTCTGACCTCTGGGTCACGCACCGGAGCACATAAAGATGCCATGGTGTTGATAACAAATTCCGCCAGTCTGTGGAGGTCCAGAGCCCCGTGGTCGACCTCCTGCTGGATCAGCTCCATGTCCAGCACCTCGTCAAGCTGAGACCTCAGTCTGACGTGACCGGGCATGAGCAGGGACTGAAGCATCTAATGTGAGGAAAAATGTCTGTATTCATGGTAGTTTACATTTGGAAATGTTCAGTTTACCCAGTTCTTTTCATCCTCACAAAAACTCTGTAGATGTACAAGCCAATAGCATAAGGTACTATATTCAATTCAATTTTATTTGTACAGCGCCAAATCCCAACAACAGTCGCCTCAAGGCCCTTTATATTTTAGGGTAAAGACCCTACAATATTAGACAGAAAAGACAGAAAACCCCAACAATCAGACGACCCCCTATGAGCAAGCACTTGGCAACAGTGGGAAGGAAAAACTCCCTTTTAACAGGAAGAAACCTCCGGCAGAACCAGGCTCAGGGAGGGGCAGCCATCTGCCGCGACCGGTTGGGGATGAGGGGAAACAGAAGAGAGCAGAGGGAGACAGGACAAAAAGGCACACCTATAGGAGAGAGACAGAGTTAATAATAGCTAATGATTAAATGCAAATGGTGTATAAACACATGGAGAGTGAAAGGAAGTGAGGAAGAG
>VUQI01028988.1:15219-26689 GCA_015106735.1 Paratilapia polleni | reverse complement strand
TGAACCAGCTCCCAGTTTGGATTCGGGAGACAGACACCCTCTCTACTTTTAAGATTAGGCTTAAAACGTTCCTTTTTGATAGAGTTTATAGTTAGGGCTGGATCAGGTGACCCTGAACCATCCCTTAGTTAAGCTGCAATAGGCCTAGGCTGCTGGGGGCTTCCTATGATAAACTGAGCACTTCCTCTTCCTCACTTCCTTTCACTCTCCATGTGTTTATACACCACTTGCATTTAATCATTAGCTATTATTATCTCTGTCTCTCTCCCATAGTGTGTCTTTTTGTCCTGTCTCCCTCTGCTCTCTTCTGTTTCCCCTCATCCCCAACCGGTCGCGGCAGATGGCTGCCCCTTCCTGAGCCTGGTTCTGCCGGAGGTTTCTTCCTGTTAAAAGGGAGTTTTTCCTTCCCACTGTTGCCAAGTGCTTGCTCACAGGGGGTCGTCTGATTGTTGGGGTTTTCTGTCTAATATTGTAGGGTCTTTACCCTAAAATATAAAGCACCTTGAGGCGACTGTTGTTGTGATTTGGCGCTGTATAAATAAAACTGAATTGAATTGAATTGAATGTAATTACACTTAGCTTTAAAAAAACTGTTTCTAATTGATGTTTGGTCAACCAACCAAGTATTTCAGCTCTGCTTCTATACAGCTTGCTAAGCTCTCCATACAGCTTGTAAAGTAATGACATAAAAAATTTATTTATGCAGCACTTTTCTTAACAAAATTACTTTTACAGTTAGATGTATTAAAGTGCCTCACAGAAAGAAATATATAAAATCCAAGACGCAGTTAAAAACATAAAAGAAAATAAAGAAAATAAGAAATACATGAAATAAAATAAAAGCAACACTGCCACCTTTCAAACATTTATGAACACTTTATGCTTAAAAAATGTTTTAAGAAGATTTGAAAGACAGGAAGTTTCCATCCTGATCTCAGTGTGCAGACTGTTGCAGTCCTGGCCGTATTCGCTGTAGTTTAGTGTTGTTTCTGTGAACTGTTTTTTATATATATTAGTGTGACCTCTCTACCTTGGAGGATCTTTCAAAGTCTCTCTGCAGGTCTCCAGCTGGTGGGTTGAACCCATTGGGCTGGCCTGTCAACGTGTCAGCTGCTGATTGGTCCCTAGAAACACCTGGCCATTTTGAAAACCCTGTTTCCAGCAGCTTTTTCCCCTGGCAGCAACTGACAGCAGCAGCATTTTGGTCCTGTACTCGGCCTCTGAACTCTTGAGACTTCTATGTGTGTTTTTGTGTGGAGAAACATTAGATTTGTTTGACCTTGTGCCTGTTAACTGGTTTGCATGTGGTATTCTTTTGTAAATAGTAGTGATGGGCAGGTGAAGCCTCATGAAGCTTTGAGGCTTTCCTTCTATTTGTGCTGAAAAAGATTCAAAGCTCCGAGGCTTCAATCTCACTAAGAACAGCGACATCTGGTGGCCAACTGAAGTCAAGGCAACCTCAAGAGTGCAACTGAAACACTGGCACAACTTACTGTTTCAATCTCATGTCATCAATAAAAGTTCTGAAAAGACTGTGTTCATTTTAATCTACTAATGTTCTGGTTCATCTGTACTATTTAATGAATACATCATCATTATACATTGAAATGTTTGTTAGTTGTACTTCTGTTAGAAGTCTTAGTCTTCAGTGTCATCTCTGAATGAAATAGACGGTAATAAAATGGTAAAAAGACATGAATAAATATGCAGACACACTCCAGATTAAACTTAAAATAAATATGACAGAATATGAAGAGTCAGATATCTGTGTGTGTTCATTTCAAATATGAAGGAGGAGGAATAATATTTATTCAAAAATAATATAAAAATAATATTTTCTCTACTGGGGCAGGCTTCAGTCGACTTCTCCTCTGGCTCACCAGCTCCCCAGCTTTAGAAAATATCCTTCCACATGGCACTGATGATGCAGGAATACACAGATATTTGCAGGCCAGTTTCCACAGTGTTGGATAAAGTGTCTTACCTGCTGCCCAGTATTTGAGGGGGTCTTCTGATCTTGCCAAGTATGGCTCTCCAAATCTCTCTCTCCTCACAACCCAACATCACTGAATGATAACGATGCATCTTATATAGATGGTTTAGCACCAACAAGTCAAAGCTGTCACACCAACGAAACGAGCTGTGAAGCACTGACGACGTTCGAAGCTTCAAACGTCATTGGTCACATGACACAGTGTTTTGAATCACTACGCTTCAGGACACAAGCTTCGAAGCTTCAGTATCATTTGTCCATCTCTAGTAAATAGCTTAACTCAATCACTGTATATATACCACTGAAGCAGAAGGGGTGAACTACCTTTGTGCAGATTTCTACTGTTTTTGCTTGTTTGGGGAGTTCGATTCAGCACGTCTTTTGTTTGGTTTTTGTTTCATGTAGGTAGCACTGCTCTCTGAAATATTTTGAGTTCTTCGCCTTCAGTTATTGGTGTGTTGCCCTTGCTTTTGACCAAGCATGTATTAATAAACTGCGCCTTTAACTGAGAATTACTGGTTGGACTCTGGTTTGGGGGACCAGGGACTCCCTTTCAACTTTTATGTTGCGCTTCCTTACCCCTAGACAGGCGTGTAACACAGACTGATCCACAGTTTGGGAGCTCTAACAGCAAAGACCCAATGACCTTTGTTTACTCGCTGAGACCTTGGAGTAACCAGCAGAGCCCCATTTAGCAAGCTAAGTAAGCGTCCAGGGACATAAGGGGTTAAGAAGTCACTGATATAATCTGGAGTGAGGCCATTTAATGCTTTAAAAGTAATTAGTAAAATCAATACAAAATTTAACAGGCAGCCAGTGTAAATGTGTCAGTACTGCAGTAATGTGTTCATATTTCTTGGTACCAATTAAAATCCGTGCAGCGGAGCTGAATCAGCTGGAGTTGGTGAAGTGAGCTCTGACTGATGCTGGTATAAAGAGCATTGCAATAATCAATTCAATTCAAATCAATTCAATTCAATTTTATTTATATAGCGTCAAATCACAACAACAGTCGCCTCAAGGCGCTAATCAAGGTTGGAAAAAATAAAAGCATACATGACCTTGTGTAAGTCATTAGCAGACAAGAATGATCTGATTTTGGATTTTTTTTAAGCTGATAGAAGCATGACTGAACGTTTTTTACTTGAGCATCAAACAGAGCTCAGTGTCAGAAATCACTCCCAGGTTACAAGCAGACTGCCTGGCATTTTCGGTCAATGAATTGAACTAACTGAAGGCCAGAGTAGTGGAATTTTTATAACCGATACTTCAGATTTATCACCATTGAATTTTAGAAAGTTTTGAGACAGCCAGCATTTGATATCAGTTAGACAGGTGAACAGATTATCCAGGTTACTGGGGTTGTTTGATAGCAGAGGGACATATAACTCTGTATCATGGCTATGAATGATCTGGCTGAGAGGAAGCATGTATACTGCAAACAAAAGTGGACCAAAGATAGAGCCCTGAGGAATCCCATGATTAAAATGGGAAGCTGAGGACGAAGTATTAGCTATGGCCACAGAGAAGGTTCTGTTAGAGAGGTAAGAACATAGAAGATGTAAAGCAGATCCCTTAATCCCGACCCAGGTTTATAGATGGAGCAGGAGAATAGAGTGGTCAACTGTGTGAAAGGCTGCACCTTAATCTAAAAGCATTAAAACTGAACAGTCACCTCTGTCAGCTGTTAAAAATCATTGGCAACCTTCACGAGGGCGGTTTCTGTGCTATGGTAAGCTCTAAAACCTGACTGAAAAGTGTTAAAAATATTATTGCTATTCATAAAAGATATTAGTTGAGTTGAAATGACTTTCTCCAGAACCTTAGATAAAAATGAATATTTTATGTGAATTAATGTGATTATTACGTATTTGGGGAGCCATGTTAGGCTTTTGGGGTAGGCCTGAATGATACTGTTTAAAACAAGTAAAAAAAAAATACCAGAAATTAAAGAACTGTTAATAATTCAAAGAATAAAGTGACCCATTGTAAGAGATATCCCTTTAAAAACTTTAAAAACTACAGGTGGAGGACTTCATTTGAGAAATTAGTGGTTGATGGTTTGAAACTGTGAGAGTGAAGCTGCCGACAGCTGACCGGTTTCTTCGGTTCCACTCTTTGATGCACCCAGAGATCATCAGCAACCGGGATAACAGAGTCCAATTCCACTTCCACTGGGGCATTTGCAGCAGCACCCACTGTAACTATGGAATCAATGAACTGTTCTTCTAATCTGGTAGAGGGTGGAGGTCCGTTCATGTAGTTTGATGATGGTGGAGACAGCTGTCACACCTGGATGGAGGGGTGAGTGGTGGCATGTTGTAGTGAAACAGTAGCTGAGGAAACAGAGAGAAATCTACAGCAACACAGGTGTAGAGTATGTTTCAGCCCAGGTATTGTAGGAGAGTTATTGATTTGATGGGCACAGGAAGCCCACAGTGCTGTTTTAGCTTGAGCAGTAAAAAATTAGGCTCAGATCGACCAGCGAGGGCCCAAATACTGACTTGAGTGACTTTTAGGCCATGTAGATAGCCAGGGTGCTCAGGGCAGAAGATCGCTTTTAATATCTAATGGCTGAGGCTCAAGTCACTGACATTTAACCAATATAATCAAAAAGGCTAGGCACTCCTGGCAGAAAGACAGAAGCTGCCATCTTGACACATGCACAAGAGAACGGACTTATGCTCCCTCCTCTTTGGCAGCACTATCTAGATAGCCATATGAAGTTCCACCACCACAACTTTACTGACATGTGCACACATGACAGGGATGAGAAGGGAAAAAAAGAGATGTGTTGAAAGTGTAAGCAGGACTTTGGTGATGTGCAATGACATTACTTCCTGATTTGTTGTACGCATCTCCGTGGCATCATCTGGAAGCAAAGCCAGGCTGCAACACACCAAAAATTAACTCCCTTGATATTATTATGTATTTAACTGCCTTTCATACTTAACTGACTGAAAGTGCCAGAACAGCCTGTTCCAGCCTACTTTAACCCCAAGGAAACCACAAATACAGTCAGGGGTTTCCTTCACCTCAGGCTCTCTGTTTGGACTCCAGCTGGTCTCAGATCAGGATCCAGAGCTTCATCATGGATCCACTGACAGGGTCAGGGTGAGCTCAGAGGTTTTTACTCCTCAGCCTGCTGTGATTGGCTGCTCACAGGAGGTCAGAGGTCAACGCGTGCTGTCTGTTTGATCAGCTTAACTTTATTAACAGTTAAGTAAACACACACACACACTGAAGAGTGACTGCTCTCCCTCTCATTTTACAGTGTTTAAAGGAACACACTGATCACATGACTGTGAAAACTGGATTTATTGAGAAAAAGAAGGAAAAATCCAACAAACAGCTGACAGTGAGTCCGAGCTTCAGAGTCTGGGTTCAGGTTACAATCAGGTTTCATCCCTACATCCATTCACATGCTTGTTGTGATTCAGTATGTTTGTGTGTGTGTTAACATTGGAAATTCCCACACACACACACAGACACACACAGAGCTCCGCCCCCTCCAGCCTTAGTGCCAAACAAACTAATCAGAGACTCTGTTTCCCAGCAGACATCTGGGTTTCTTCCAGCTCAGTCCTGGGGTAAAGAAAGAGAAAACAAGAAGGGATGAAATACTGACACCACATCATTAAAACAGGTCTGATTTGGTTGAAACTAAGGTCATGGAACCAGAATCTGTACTGGTTCAAAGAACAGCTCCACACTGGTTTTAGACTCATTTGTTCTGGAAATCTTTTTTTCTGCTGTGTTTGTAGCAAATCAGCTGAGGGAACCACAGATTTAGTTTTAAACTTAAATCAGAAGTTTCATGTCCATATAAACGTACCGCAGCATTGTGGGTGGGCCTAAGGGGCCAGGGCCCACGCACTTCAACAAAGGGCCCACCCTGACTGCCCGTGAGAAATATTGTCTTAGGTTTTATTTTTAATTTTCACTTGTAATAAATAGAAGCCTTTAGTATTAAAAGCATTAACTTCTGTAATTAGAAGGCCCAAATTACTCTGACCCGTCCAAAATCAGAATCCTGGCACTGTGCCTGATATAAACTGCTATTTACCATAATTCATGTAGGAAACACCATACAGGCACACGTATAGTTAAACACTGAGGTCCAACCCTGAATGTTTTTGGCATTTTCATGCTCTGGCTTAAAATAATCATGATTAAATACCACAGAATCTAACTTGTATCAACAATCAAAAATAAAGATTCTTAACTGTATATCTAAAACTCTAAAAAATGATATTTGATCTACTTAAACACAAAGATTATAAATAAAACCAGCCTGAAGGAACATGTGTCTTTATTAAAAACATTTGCCTCCTCACCATTTTTACCTGCCCTTCAGACCTGACATGGACTCACCTGGGCTCCAGGTGGTCTGGTAGAGTCAATCAGTGATTTCCTGTCCGTCTCTCAACTGGTTCACTTTGACCTGTTTGGGGTAGAAGTCATAGACTTTGCAGACCAACATGGCAGGATGATGACCACCAGGAGGCGTCATGGAGTGAAGTCCAACCAATGGCATCACTGGAACACAATAATGACGATGCTTTTTACATTTTTTAAAGCTGCAACTTAAATATTGTTTAAAAAAAAAGAAGCTCATCCGAAAGCTGAAAGTCCAAAAACAGACTGAAAACTTTCACATTTAATGAATTATTATTGGCAACTATTCACAAAACAGATGAAGAACAACCCGAGATGTCTTTAAAAAAGTGCAACTTCAGAAATATGTCTCGATTTTCCACATTCAGTCAGTTATCATTAACTGTGCATTACAGTTAGTGTGCTTTTATAGATCCATTACAAAACCTTCACATTTAGAGGATTTTGGAACTGAACACTTTATTCTTTAGGAATCAAGCAACTTGTTGAGATCTAGAAATACTGTAAACTTGCCATAGATTTCCACTCCTGAGCTGGCATCCTCACACAATTTTTCAAATTTTCATTGATAATCTGGAATTATTAATGACTTCTCCAAACTTTTCACACTTTGCAAAGCCATCCAGTGGGCCGGGTGTGTGACACCCCGGCTTTAGTGTAACAGAACTCCAGAGGATACAGAAGTCTTAAATCAGTATTTCAATTTAAACCATCAACTGTGTGCAGTCTGCTCAGTCAGGAGTTGTGTTGATAATGATCCAATCAGTGTGAATCTGAGCTTTCATATGATGATCTGATGATGTTACAGAAACACTGACTCACCTGACTTAGACAGAACATTTCTGTACCAGAGGTCAGAGTTGGGTTTGTAGAAAATCTCCTTCTGAGGTCTCCACAAGCTCAGAGCTCCAGGATCTTTCTTCCAGATCTCTGCCTGCTTCTCACTAAACTTCTGAGATGAAGATGCATATCCATCTGAGAAACAAAGAACAGGGAGATCAGGTTAAAGAGTGAATGACTCAGGCTGAACTGGTCCTCCAACAGATACATGTCACATTACCGCTGTGTTATGCTGCAGACAGCTGCTGTATGTTAGGGTTTGGTAAAGGTAAAAGCTGTCATTACAATGATTCAACTGATCCAAACAATCCAATGATCCTTAGCTGGAACTGTTCTGATTCTGGACCAACCAAAGCCCTTAAGAAGGTCCATCAGCCTCTGGAAGTCATGGTTCCTCTTTACTTTTCTGCAGTTGAAGGCTGATGGGTTTTTGTTTGTTTGTTTTTCAGGAGTTTGTGAGATTTTCTAGATTTACAAGCTGGAAATTTGAATTCACTACACATACAGTTTAAAAAACTGGGGTCCTCATACAGAGCCATGTGGAGCCCCAACATTTCTACAAGTACAAAAAACTCACAGAATATCATCCAGAAAGGAGAGATAAATCTGACCCTCAATATATGTCATTTTCATGCTTTGGTTCTTGCTCTGATGAACACCACAGAGTCCAACTAAAGTGCTTTGAGTGGTCAGTAAGACCATCTAAACGTGAGTCCTTTACATCTACCAAAAGACTATATATCAAAAACTCTAAAAGATATAAAACCTTTATAAAAATGATTATAATCTAGAATAATAGCATAAATTGTATTAAAAAAATGCAATAATAAACCTGTAAAATTTAAGATTTTATATACATCTGAAATACAAGAATAAATAAAATTTTAAATAAATAAAATAAAAGAATAATAACAAAAACATATTTGTAACATGTATTATATGCAATATTTAAATTAAATGTATATGTATGTTTGTATAAAAAAAATGTAGATTTTTTTTTTTAATCCACACTGGTTTCAGACTCATGTGTTGTGGTTTTAGTCTGGTTTAAACTGGTTTTAGTCTGGGGTGAACTGGTGTTTGAGTGTCTGTGCTGGTCTGACCTCGAGTCTTCCTCCTGTAGATGATTCCAGCCACAAATAAGATCAGACCCAGGATCAGTCCTAAGGCTCCAACGATGGTCAGTCTCTCTGATTCAGGCATGGGAGGGACTGAGGACACACAGGTGAAAGTCACACAGGTGAACAGGCAGTCAGACAGACAGAAACAGAGACAGACAGGTGTATAGGAGTGTAGACACAGACAGGTATTTACCCCAGTCAATAATCAGAGGTTCCTTCAGGCTGGCGTGTTCCACCACACATGAGATCTTCTCTCCAGACCTTCAACACAAACCAACATCACTGATTCTCATAGACCACTCAGAGAACTGGATCAGGATCCGGAACTGAATCTGAACCTCAGTTTAACTCCACATATATTTTAAAAGTTGAGAAGATATCAAGTGGGATATATAATGCTCCTGGACCTGGAACTGGAGTTGGAAGTAGACTTGGACGATGTTGGAGTCTGAGGGAGTTTTATTTTCTGTGCCCACACTTTTAAGTTTTATGTTCCCTATAAAAAAACAGCAAGTTTGAAGTTTTCACCTATAAAATACATGAAGTTTGTGACCTGATTGAGTCTCTTTCCCCCTGCTCATAAGTTTAGGTTGCACAGGACCACACCATGATGTCTGCCTGTACTTCCTGTAGTGCAGACAGATATTCACAGAACACGTCACTACGATTCAGCCCTGTTTGTCTTTTGTTTTCCAGCTTAAATCTATTTTCTATTGTAGTACTCCAAAGAATAGAAAGGAAAGTTTGGTCAACAACTGCATAGCCTGGATTAGTTTTAACTTAAAAACCCTTTTTGTGGACTCATAAGATCTGTTCATAAATTCTGTCATTTTCCATCTTGTAGAAAGTCGTTCCAAGTACTAGATTCTCTCAGTCATGCAGGTTTAACAGGTTTTTGTCTTCAGCACTGCTGTGAAATAAATGTGTTATTTGATTTTTTAAACAGGAGACTCGTGATGTTTTAGGTTGAGTCCAACACGGGCTCAGTTTGGGAAATAGTCTCAAATTTATCTGATTTGTGTTTGTTTTTGGCACACAAACACATGGAAAGGTAAGTTAGGGAACTGTTCATATAACTGAAAATGCAGAAATAGTCACAGCAGGATTATAACTTCCTATAGAAAAACATTTGCCTCAGATGGCGACCATTTAGTGAAACGTACTTTGCATCGCTCTGCTGAAGCTTCTGACATTTACTGCTAAAACGCTCAGTTCTGCAAAAACTGGACAAACTGGATAGACTTAGGACAGTTAGAGCAGTGATGAGGAAGGAGATGAAGGACTGCTCTGAACAGATTTCACAGGCTGAGCTGTAAGTATCCAAGTCTGAGGATGATGTTGCTACTGTGGAAACTGAAGTCAGTGAGCTGGAATCACAGAAGAAAACTCTGCAAGATAAACTTCTTGACTTGGAGAAAGATCACAAGTTACAACCTGAGGTTAATAAACCTGACAGAGGGGGCTGAAGGATCAGACCGTGCTTGGTTTTTTTTTCTTTTGAAAAATGGATATCCAGGGTGCTTGGTGTTGACAGTTGAACTATTCTGGGGAGGACACACACTGTCAGGCTGAAGAAAGATCTCTGATTATGAAGCTCCACACCCTCAGGGACTAACTGATGGTAATCTATGCTGACCAGGCAAAGAAATGTATGCTTTATAAGAATCAAAGATGTGGACTCACCTGGGCATGTACTCCAGGTGGGAGTGGATCTGGTACAGCCAATCAGCATTTGCAAACTCCTCAGTAGAAGTGATGTCAGAGGTGATTTCCTGTCCGTCTCTGAGCCAGCTCATTTTGATCTGTTTGGGGTAGAAGTTATAGGCACTGCAGACCAACATGGCAGGATGATGACCACCGGGGGGCGTCGTGGAGTGAAGTCTGACTGATGGTCTCACTGGAACACAACAATTACAAGGACTATTTTTACTTGATGTAAAGTTAAAGCTGAGCACAGCAAATTGTGTAAAAATTAAAGCATGTCTGTATGGTCACATGACTATAACTTTAACGCCACATACACTCCAATTTGACCTCCAAAAGGATCTTTAGTGTAAAAGGGACAGAACTGCAGTGGACACAGTAGTTTTAAATGAATATTTCAGTTTAAACCATCAGCAGTGTTAACAGTGAACTGTGTGCAGTCTGTTCAGTCAGGAGTTGTGTTGAGATGATGAACATCTGATGATGTTACAGAAACACTAACTCACCTGACTTAGACAGAACATTTTGGTACCAGAGCTCAGTGTTGGGTTGGCAGTACGTCTCCTTCTGAGCTCTCATTGCAGCGAGCAATGAAGGATCTTTGTTCCAGCACTCTGCCTGCTTCACACCAAACTCAGTGTATCCAACAAACTTTCCCACATCGCTGTCAAACCTGACAAACTCCAACTTGTTGTAATAGTAAGAAGAGATGAACTCGATGTCCTTCAGCTCAGTGGAGTTAAACAGGCAGCGAGATGAAGTGTAAAGCTCAAATCCATCTGAAACACAAAGAACAAGGGAATCAGTCAGTCTGAGCTGGTGCTCCAACAGATACACGACACATTTCCACTGTCAGGTGTTGCACACAGCTGCTGTTGGAGCATCATAACAGTAATGTCCACAGCTGCTTAACATTTCAAATTAAGAAATATTCGATCCAGTTTTATTTATATAGCACTAATTGACAAAAAGCAGTCACCCCAAAAGTGCTTTATATTGTAAAGTAAAGTGAGGAGAAGGATTTTAGATTCAATTCTGGATTTAACTGGTAGCCAATGAAGAGAAGCTAATATGGGAGAAATATGGTCTCTCTTTCTAGTTCCTGTCAGTACTCTCGCTGCAGCATTCTGGATTAACTGAAGGCTTTTCAGGGAGCTTTTAGAACAACCTGATAATAATGAATTACAATAGTCCAGCCTAGAAGTAATAAATGCATGAACTAGTTTTTCAGCATCACTCTGAGACAGGATGCCTCTAATTTTAGAGATATTACGCAAATGCAAGAAAGCAGTCCTACATATTTGTTTAATGTGTGCACTGAAGGACATATCCTGGTCAAAAATGACTCCAAGATTCCTCACAGTGTCACTGGAGGCAAAAGTAATGCCATCCAGAGTAAGTATCTGGTTAGATG
>VUQI01028988.1:0-15199 GCA_015106735.1 Paratilapia polleni | reverse complement strand
ATATGTAGGACTGCTTTCTTGCATTTGCGTAATATAACTAGTTTTTCAGCATCACTCTGAGACAGGATGCCTCTAATTTTAGAGATATTACGCAAATGCAAGAAAGCAGTCCTACATATTTGTTTAATGTGTGCACTGAAGGACAGTGATAGTAGGGTAATGGTAGCATGTACAGTAAGACTTGTTAAAGAGTAAGATTTGTTGTGGTTTTAAAACAAATATAATATTAGATTATTATTGACATTGTATTATTATAATATTATTATCATTGTGATCAAAATCTAAACAACAAATTCAGATGAATTCCTCTTTATGTCATGGTTCTGGGTTCTGGTCCCAGGGTTTGGAGCTGTTGTCATGTTAAGTTTCCTATTTTTCTGTATGTAGTTAGGTTGTGTTACTTTATCTGGTTCCTTGTGTTTTATTATTTTCTTTCCCCCGTTCTTTGTACTATGCATTAGTCTAGTTTTACTCTTAGTTAGCCTTTGTATTCTTGTTATATTCTGTTTGATTTCTTCTTGTAACAGTGCTCTCTTTGCTTCATTAGTCTCTGTAGTTTGAACCTCTCTTAGCTCTCACTGCACTGACTTTTAGTTTAGTTTGTTCTTTGAGTTCAGCTCCTTGAGTTGGTGCTTCCTCATATTTTGGTTTATTGTTTAACCTTCCCTGTTGTGTCTTTGTATCAAGTTTCTTAGTGTTAGCTACTTCCTGTTTCATTTTGTCAGTCCTTGGTTTCTTGTGCTTTGCTTGTAGTTTCACTTCCCCATGTCACATTTAGTTGAGCTGTGTCTAGTTTCCCAGGTGTCTGATGACCCCTCTGTATGTACAGAGCCCCGTCTCCCTTCTATGGTGGCCCTGAGACATCAAACGCACTGCAACTTTAGAAAACACCAGCAAATAGAAAAATGCTGCAAAAGCTCACAAAGCACAATGGAAGTGATTTTGGGGAGACAGTAACGTGGCCGAACAGCTGCAGCGCTGAAAACAAGTGGAGGATTCACTGGTGTTGCATCTTTTTCTCCATCACAGCACAGACGAACACGCCGCTTCTTATCAGCACATCTTTTGTTTTCTGTCACTCCTGCAGCTGTTCTACCACGTTACCGTCTCCCCAAAATCACTTCCATTGTATTTTGTGGGCTTTTGTGGCATTTTTTATTTTATTTTATTTTTTACTTCTGTTGTGTTTTGTGTGCGTTTACAGTGTTTTTCTACTTGCTGGTGTTTTCTAAAGTTGCAGTGCGTTTGACGTCTCAGGGCCACCGTACCCTTCAGTCTTTTGTGTTCTGTTTGTAATATTTGTGTGCGTCCTACCAGTGGTCCAGTCTGTTTGCTTTTGGCCTCTGGACTGACGTATTTTCTGGACTAACTTCAACCTGAATAAAGGTTTGTTTATCAAAGTGTGAAGGTTTGATTTTCTCACCAAACCATCACACTTTTAAAACCAATCACAGCTCATTTTTTATCTTCATTTCATCAATAAAAACATCTCTAATAGGTTTGCACTTATTCACCTTTGGTCATACATGTGATCAGTGTATTGATCAGTGATCAGTGTATTGATCATACCTGCTGTGCAGAGGGTGATGAAGAGGAGGGTGAAGCAGAGAAAGGATGAAGCCATGTTCCTGAGTTCTCCTGACAAACTCTGACAGTCGGACTGAGAGCTGATCTAAAAACCAGAGGACACGGTCACATGACCTGCAGCATCAGCTGTTACCAGGAAGAACTCTCTGCCAGGAAACCAGGAAGTGACGATTAATAAACATGAGAATATATTCGGCTGGAAGCACTTTAACCTGAACAGCTTTCTCTGGGATATTCTATGATTTTTATGCTGTTTTTAATATTAAAACAGGATCTGATAATCATGTGAAACATCTTCTTATCACTATTGTGATACATGTATCCATAAAATAAAAAGAAAATAAATGTGGTAAATCACGTAACGTGAAAATGACGTAATAAAAACAAACCTAAAACGTATCATGAAGCGTATATAAACAATACAAATGTGTTTAGTACCTTCTTTCCTTTTGTGTGCTGCAGCCTGGCCTTGTTTCCAGCTGAACACATCATCCCTCCATGCGTTCATGGTGAAGATGTAAATAAAGTTTTGGTCGTGGTACTAGCGCTGCAGAAGAGGAGCGAGCGTCCCGGTGGATAAAGATCAGCAAGCACACAGACCTCTTCTGTGCAGATTGTCACACAGTGTGCACAGGGTTGCGTGAAAATACTGTACTGGTGCAGTTTAGTGCAGGCTACCCTGGTTAGTCTGCAGTTTTGTGGTGACGTTTACAGTGATGCACTGTGTTGGACTGGTGCAGAGCAGCTGTGGTGTTCATGGTCAGCCTTAGGTTACATCACAGGGAGCAGACATTAATTTATATTTAAGCTGATGATGCTGATTAGATTCACCCATAATCAGCCATGTAGCTTGTGAAACGTGCTTATATCTTGTTGAATTCAGTTGTGTAAATCCACAAAGAACAGCGGCAGCAGCACAGGTCAGCTGATCACAGCCTGTACACGAAGAAAAATCTACTGGAGCTCACAAATCACGTCATTATGTGGCTTATTTCTACGCCTGATCTAAGGGCTGAAAGCATGTTTTTTCTGAGAGAAAGAAGTGATAAATTTAAGGCGTTTTTTTCAACTTCAAACTTGTTAAAATGTGTACTAGGAAGCGTTTGTGTGTGTGGAGTGAAACTGTGGAACAGTTTGACTGTGGAGGTGAAGCAGTGTCCAAACTTAAAGCAGTTCAAAAAGAGGTGTAAAGATGTGGTCTTCATGAGATATAAAGAAGAGGAAGACGTTTGAATTCTGGTGAATGTCTCTGTTTAGTTAGTTGTTTCTTCATACTTATTCAGACGTACTTGGCTTTGATGTGTGGATGTAAAGTTGTGGTTTATATCAATAAGGAAGCTGGATAAATACTAATTGATGACTTATAGATAAGGGGTGAGATTAAATAAGTGTGCACTTCTTCCCAATCCTTTTCGGATATGTAAATGAAATCAGCAAAGGGGAGTAGTGTATTTTGCTTTATTTTGTATAATATTTTTTTCTCATTTTTTCCTACATGACTTTCTGTATACTGTTCACATGATCGAAATAAATTGAACAAAACGAAACAAAACACCTGCCAAATCGCACGTTAACCGTTAGCTGTGAGGGCTCATAGGTGCACCACATGTGGCCAAACTGCTGTCAGGAAATCCCTGTAAATAGTGGAGTATTTTACCAGAGGCAATAAAGGAGCCCTCTACACACAGTGTCTTAACTTTAAGGCAAATCTTAAACACACCAGGTCTGCAACCACTTTCAGCTCATTTTTCTATGTTGTGTTTGTTTTGTTTGATTTTTATTGAAAGGTTTCACCTGCCCAGGGACTACAGATGTAAATGATCAGTTTAGCTAAATCCTGGCATCTTTATAATTTTGTATATTGATGATCATTAACATGCACTGGCCCTGTTAAAGAAAGAAAGAAAGGTGGCTCAGCTTCCTCCAGTCTCCCCTACCAGCTAACCCACCTGAGAAATGAGCTCACCACACAAACAGCCACCAGCAGCAGAGCTCGCAGGTGTATTCAGCTAACCTGAATGGGTCGTTCTGTATTTGTTTTAGTGGAAATGGGATGAGCTCTGTTTCTTCTGGAGTATGAGCAACAACTTGTCATCATTTCACACGTCTAAACAAACCAAGCAGTCACTGTTTTGGCCTTTTTTCAGAAGGAGGTTACACAAGGCTTTGATGGATTTATAAAACCAATAATTAACTGTAGTTTGAAAGCTGGAGACTGTACTCTTAATGACCGTCTCTGTGATGTCAGAAACTGGACTGTACAGTATTTCGTTCAGCTGAACTCGTTTCAGCACTCAGTAACACTGAACAAAGCCTGAATCAGTTGTACCACCTGTACAGGGGCAGGGTTAGATTGACATCTTTTAATTTGTAAGCTAACGTCTTCTACTTTTTTTTTCTGCATTTGTCTAAAATACAACCCAACTCTAACCCCACGTGGATCACTGGTGACACTGGTGGATGTTAAGGAGGGGTTAAAGAAATATTTCACTTGTTTTCATGTCATCACACCTGGATTATTGGAGTCTTTTTACCTGCATGAACCAAAAATCTTTTGATCCACTCCCAGACTTTACAGGACTCAGCTAACAGGGTTTTAAGAAGTGATTGAAGACAGGATCCCATGGCTCCTGTTTTAGCCTCAGAACACTGGCTTCCAGTATGTTTTATATTCAGATTTTACTGATTCCTTTTAAAACCCTTCATGGCATCTCTCTAGGCTTTATCTCTGACCTCTTAGTACTGTATCTGCTGTATCCAGCAACAGGATCAATCACACCTCTTCACTGTGTAATGGATTTTTATTGGTCAACCCCTCGAGCCACCATGCAGACTGAAAGGAAGCACAGAAACATGTTGGGTTAATGCTGCCTCTGTCAGCCCAGGACACTCACACAAAAGACAATCTCAGGAGTTCACTTCTTGTTAAATAAAGGTTACATTTAAAAAAAAAAAATACAAACTGAGTGATTTCCTGAATGATTGATAGATCTCATGGATTTTCATCATGGATTTGAGACAAACAGGAGTTGATGAAAGGCTGTTCAATCACATTGTTACTGTTTTTTTTTCTTCTTTTTAAACCCAATAGTCAGTCTTACTATAATTTTTTAAAAAGCACCCTCATAGGATACCAGACTGAAGATTTTTCCACAGGAAAACAACCTGTAAAGTAAAAGCTACGTCTTTTGAAATGTCTTACGTCTTCAGCAGTTTCCTGTTTGGATGAATAAATTCTGCTTCTTAAGAAAATGCCAATAAAAAATAAGAAGAATAAAAAGCTGAAAACTTGGTAAAAAAAAAAAAAGAAAAAGAAAAAAATCAAAATCACAAAATGAAAAATAAAAGTCCCCACATGCATGTGTTTGTGCACAATACTAAAGTTACGTTATGTTACTGACAATATCTCCATTGATTGTTGAACCTGATCAAAGTGTGATTTAAGGTTATTTTATGTTGAATTGTTTCTAACTCATGTTTTTTGTGTGTTTTGTTTATTGTTCTTGTTCAATAATAAGTGACTGTTCTTAGAAAAAGCTTAAATATTGCAAAATGTTTTCGTTTTGATTTGATATCAGTAAAAGAACAGATATTTTTCTGTATTTTTGACCCTTGCTGGGTGCTTTGGCTCGATGTGGGCCTCCAGTACAGCCCTGCTGCATGTTGCTAGTGTTCAGTCTCTTTTTCTGGAGGACTGATGTTTTGTACTATTCATCTGCATCTCCTGAACAATTATTTCTGCACGAGTGCAAACCTGGTCTCATCAGAATTTCCAAAACACACTTTGTGCTCAGATTTGCTCTGAGAATTTTCCTAAATCCTCTCAGCTCTGTGGCATCAGGAGCTCTGAGATGATTCTGAGGATGTTTGCGAATGCAGGCTCAGGCTGACATTCACCTCATTGATGTAATCAGAAAGCCTATTTTTATATTGGTGTTCATGCAGCAGTTTACACTTTGACATCAAGGAGAAAGATTCAGTTTATTCATTCAAGAGGTCATCAGATCCATCTTCATTAAGCACATAAAAAAATGACTTCACAAAATTAAAACAGCATGAAAACAACAAAAAAACATTCAGACAACAAACTGAAAGGAACTGAGATGAAAATAAATGAAATCAACATTTCCTCAATAATTCTTTAAAGACATGAAAATCTTTAATGACATTGCCGCTCTCTATAATCAAAAACTTTGTCTATAATCAGTCCCAGTGAGGATGAGGATGGTCTGAGATCATTCTGACCTGCTGCCACTGTTTTCAGGGACAGGTCTTCTTCCAGATGTTTAGTTTGTAATAAAACACATTAAAAAAATGATGGATGGAAGGATGGTGTCTGCTGGAAACAGAGGTACACTTTCTGTTTCTATATAATCAGTTTTATTACAGCATCAGCCCCAACCAATCAGGATCACTCGTTTCCTCAGATGAGGAGGTAGATTCCAGCTGCCACACCGAGCACACCAACAGTCAGACCCACTCCACAAAATATCGCAGGTCCAAGAATGGGATCGGTGTTCTCCACAGCTACAGACACAAACACAGAGAGAGACGTGAACCTTCACATCTGGGAACAGTCATGGAGTTCCACAGGGTTCTGTGCTGGGACCAATACTTTTTATTTTAAGTCATATTATTAGAAAACGCTGCATACATTTCCATTGCTATGCAGATGATACCCAACTTTATTTATCCATGAAGCCAGATGAGATGTCATTTCTTAAAGACATGGGGTCTTTAAGAAATGACATAATGATAGATCACTATTGTTGTGAATTGGTACAATGTAAAATACACTGAATTGAATTTTCTCACCATAGAATTTGGTCATTGGTTGGATCAGGGCAGGATGTTCCACTGTACAGCTGTAGATGTCGCCCAGCTGTGGGATGAAGTCCAGTCTGGACGTCTGTTTGAAGGAACCATCTTTGCTGGGTAAGGGAACAGTGATGCTCATTCCTTCAGTCACCTTCTTTCCGTTCTTGGTCCAGGAGATGTTGACAGGAGCAGGATAGAAACCAGTCACATGACAGATCAGAGTGTTTTGGACTCTGAGCTCCACATTTAGTACGGTGTAGATGATCAGACTGGAAGGAGGATCTGTGCACACACACATACAATATACTCACAGTACCACTTAACAGGCTGCACTGAATAAACAACAACATTACAACAAACAGGCGTCAGTGTACAGTATGTACTGGACCCGCACTGACTTTGTGGTAGTCGTTGGTTCTCTCTGTAATATTAATTAACCTCACAATGTAAAACACTTTGAGCTGAGTGTTATTGTGGTTTTGGAGCTAAACAAATAAAGTTTAATTGAACAAAACTTATAATGAGCTTATAACCAACAAGAAGAGAAAACATGGAAACCCTGAAAGGACATGAGTTTCTGTTATTGAACATCGAACAAACATGAATGTGTGAGAACTGATTTTTGGAAAATCCCCAAAGTCATGTGATAAACAGGAAGTACATATATGTTCCCTGTTTTGTCCCTATGGGTGTCTGTTGTTTTTTGGAGCCACGATCTGCCTTTCTTGTTTCTTTGATTTAGTGGCTCATTACATGAAGGTCCTGCTGGTGTCTCTTTAGTTTGTCTCTTTGCTGATGTTTTTTGTGTTTTGCCACTTTTGTGTCATCAGGTCTTAGTGTTTGTTGTTGCAGATCATTTTTGTCTTTTCAGTTTTGTCACTGAGAAAAGAATCTGAGACTCTTAGTTTGCTGAGTAGATTCATTCTGGTATGACTGTTAGGGCCTCAGGTGTGGATCATCTTTGGTTCAGTCCTTGCGATGAGATCAGGTGATGGAAGGGCATGTTTCCTCCTATGATAATACTTCTTAAGTATTGATATAAGTCCAAACTTGGAACACAGTGACACAAAAATCTTCAGTAAAGAGACAGCAGCAGGAAGAAAGGCAGATCTTGGCTCCAAAAAACTGCAGACACCCATAGGAACGAAACAGGAACATTTAACTCTTAACTTGTTTTGTATTGTTTTTATGGCACTTAATTTTTCTTATTTATTTTACTGTATTTTGTGTACAGCGCTTTGTGACCACTTGTCTGTGAAAGGCGCCTTATAAATGTTACTTACTTACTTACATATAGAATATACTTCCTGTTTATCACATGACTTTGGGGATTTTTCAAACATCACTTCTCACACATTCATGTTTGTTCTATGTTCAGGAGAAAACAGGAAAAAAGTCACAGCATTTGCTAACTCACCAAATTTGTGATGAAAACATTTCTGCTTGGATCATCATTCTGTGTTTTTATTTTATATTTATAAATTTGGTGAATATTGAAGCTTTCTGTGCATTAAAAGAGCTCTGTGTAACCTCAGAGAACCGCTGTTATTAATGACACCATCATTCTGTTGTATGTTCTGTATGTTGTCCAACAGCTGAGCAGTGTGTATACTGTATACCTGAGTATCAGTATAATGACAACAAAGCTGACTTGGATGTGTTGAAGCTGCCGATGGTGATTGTTAGTTTGTAACATCAGCTGATAAAGTCATTTGAAAATGGCCGGCTGAGGTACCAGATCAGCCCAGAGGGTTTGGAGGAATTAGCTGACCTTAAACACTCAGACAGGGTCAGATTTGATCCTGAAACCCAAACGATCAGTCCATGAATTGAATGTCTGACCACAGTTTAACTAAAGCACGTTTAATTCTCTAACCTGTCAGCCTGTGAAATATGGATCTCCCTGATTTATCTGCCATAAAACTGATGAAGCTCCTGTTTTTTTCACAGAATCTCTCTTTAACAGAAACACATTTTATTTACCTCCACTCTCTGAATCGTTTTCTGCTCTTTACATGTGGACTGTATGTTTGTATTAAAGAAACAGATGATTTGAGTTTACCGAGTTCTTTGGGCCAGTCCTTCATTGCCTTACGAGTCACCTTCAGGTTTTGTCTGCAGATCTGTTGATTAGCCACAGCTTGTTCATAGTAGCCTGGAAAGCTTATAGGATCTGCAAAGGGAGGCAGAGAATCGACTCCTGTCTGTTTCATGAAGTCTGCGTACCAGATCACCTCATCATCCAGTATGATCACATCCTCTCCATCAGTATCTGAACAGCCGCTGATGGAGTTGCTCTCCTGCAGAGCTGAGGAGAAACAGAGGACTGATTCAGTGTCTGTTAGTTTCATATGAACCATCAGCCTATCAGGGCTTTAACCCTTTCATGCATGGCTGGACAGTTAATCAAACTTCAGATAAAACCACAATAATTTATCCAAGCTAGCAGGGGGTGACCTCTAAGGCCTTCTCTAAGGCCTGGTGGAAATGAGCCCGTCAGCTATGATTTATCTGTTAAAAATTCTACAACAAACATACAGGCCTAAAAATACTCCCTGAATATTAACTGAAATGTAAGTTTGAAACATATTTTTCAAAAAAGTTAAAGTCAAAAACTTCCTGTCACACACATCAGAAGAGTTGGACATTTGTTATTTATGTCAGACAGTGAGAAAACAAGCGCTTAGATAACGAGATCACTCCGTGTCTTACTGGTCTACCTGTACAGAGATCTGAACGCTCACCTGAATCAGGTTGTGGTTACAGATGAGTTCAAACTGCACAGAATGTGTGGACTATTCAATTCAATTCAATTTTATTTATATAGCGCCAAATCACAACAACAGTCGCCTCAAGGCGCTTTATATTTTAGGGTAAAGACCCTACAATATTAGACAGAAAACCCCAACAGTCAGACGACCCCCTATGAGCAAGCACTTGGCAACAGTGGGAAGGAAAAACTCCCTTTTAACAGGAAGAAACCTCTGGCAGAACCAGGCTCAGGGAGGGGCAGCCATCTGCTGTGACTGGTTGGGGGTGAGGGGAAACAGAAGAGAGCAATGTGTGTAAAGTACGATTCATAGACCATCTGCCAACATGGGCAACATCAGACAAACAAAGAAAACTTACAGGAAGGATTATAAATCGTTCATAATAAAGTTTGACGGTAGCAAAAATTCTGGGAGTTTAACAACAAACCCAAGTCTGAAAAAGTTGGGACGCTGCGTAAAATGTAAATAAAAACAGAATGCAATGATTGACTGAAACAGCCATAATGATTTAAATATATTTTATATTAAATATATTTGACATTTTATTTTGTTTATGAAATAAAATGTAATATTAATTTAAAAATAATTAACATTAATTAATTTATAACAATAATTTAAGATTAATTAATACTTAGAACACAAAAATTGCTTATTGCAAACTAGTCTGTGCATTCAAAGCAGTGGTAGGAAACCTTATGTGTGTGGAACATGCACATGTGTTTCCCACACTCACTGAAATGGCAGCTCAGGTGACTTTATAATCTTATGAAGCCTCCAACCCCTCATTTGATCTCTGTTTTAATCTCACATGGTGGATCTAAAATCCATCTCAATAGATACGGGTCAAATCTGACCTGGAACAGCTTCAATGTACAAACATTTGTAGCACCTGTACAACAATATAAGATTTTAAAATATTTTCAGTATTGTGCATTACAGATCAGTTTAGGAAAATGAATCAAATTTCAGCCTAAAAGAATTACCTTTAAGGTATTTTTACCCTAAATGTCAAAACGGGTCTAATTTGACCCAAACAGTGTGTAAGGGTTAACCCTTTATTGGGCGAACCCAATGGACCCAATGAAATGGACATCAAAATTGGCCTCCCCATGACTCACTGTGAGGTTGTAGAACCACATGGATTTCTCCCAGCCAATCAGCAAAGATCGGGCTATATGACAGATAGTGACATTATTGCATCTGACCAATCAGTAATGGCCTGGAGCGTTTCAAACTCAAGTATTCTTCCAGAATTCCAGAAATTGGGTTTTTCGCCCCCACCTCCTCCCACACTTGTGGTCGTAACAGAAACTAACAGCGGTAAGTTGATGAAACCCGTACATTATATAGTTCAATAGCTGTTCTAAATGTTCACATAGGTGTTGTTTGTGTAGGAGTTCTAGAAATTAGTGAAATTTGTAGGATAAAAATGGTGGCACCACATTTGATCATACGCCCTGTTCACCTAAAACTAGCACAAGTGATGCTAAGTTCATTTTTAGAAATTCACCAGATGCATCTAGTCAGTCAAACTTGTGTTATTTCTAAAAAAAAATACCCTATTATAAACGTAGGACAGTAGTAGTCAACAGTATATTGGATGTTGTAACAACTTCACGTATCACTATGCAATGATTCAGTGAGAAATTTAACCCATTTTCAGGCTATAAATAGTGAAATATGTGATTTTGTTTGCTTTATGAGCTTATAGTGGGTTTCATTACACTTAAATTTTCAGTCAAGAAAATTGTTCATAAATAAATGTTCCTTTAAGTTTACATGTGTTTTTTCTATATTTTTTTATATACACACTTTTTAGAAAAATGTTTACCCTAAATGGGCGAGAAACCATATATGATCACTTCACTGACCTTGATTTGCAGCATAAAAATGAACAATTTTGAAAAAAGTCACAAATAAAAAACTCCTGTAAGCTCCAATAAAACTGTGGGGTTGAAAGTTTGAATTTCCATGTTTTCAATGAGTGCCCTATAAAGGGTTTTAAGGTAAGTAATCAGCTGGGGAAGTTTCATGATTGTATGTATTAGTTAAATGTGTTAGTCTGCTCCACTGCACCGTGTTGGACTTTAAGAGTTTCTATACTCTGTGTTCACTGTGGATTTTTGAATAATTCATGCATGAAAGGGTTAAACGTGACTTTAAAAGTGATTCAGAGACTCACCATCAGCAGACACACAGAGGACAGAGGAGAGGACGAGGAGCAGCACCAACACCTTCATCTTCATCATCAGCAGCAGCTCTCTGTGACTCTGAGATTCTCTGAGCTCTCGCACACACAGCAGCCAATCACAGAGCAGAGACCACATGATGTCATCGGTGTCCAGGCAGACACAGGCAGCAGACACAGAGAGAGAGAGAGAGAGCTGGATATCAATAATTACATTTCATATAAAAACTTATTTTTATTAGAACCTGATGAGGATGACAGGTGTGGAAAATGAAGACCTGATGAAGAAACAGGGAGCAGGTGGTCAGGGGGTCAGGTGACTCAGGTGACTCAGGTGAGCTGGGACTGCTGGCAAACTGAGGACACCTGGTGGACGGATGGAGAACTGCAGCGTAAGCCTGTGGAAAACCTCCATGAGTCCAGGAGGAGCTGCTGAGTGGACTCACCTGATGGAAACACCTGAATCATCCAGAGGTTGATGCTCTGAGAGGAAGAACAGCAGTCCTGCTCTCTCTGAACTACAAAATACTGAAACCTGACAAGTTTTTACAAACTTCCACTCTGAGTCTGTGACAATAAAACATAATCATGCACACTGATACGCAGGAACAGGTAATTTATGTGGATCGTCTTCAGAAAGGCCAAAACTCACCTGGCGTCATCATCATTTTCAGTTTGTAGTTCCTCCAACTCTTGCACTCTCTCCTGTCTTGGCAGTTTTTAAAGTCCACTGAGACGCGTTTAATCCCCGTCTCTGGTGTCCCATTATAAGCTAACTCTGTGGACAGACTGATGCATTTATTTTCACATGTAGAAAAACTGAACGGTACCTGAAGCTCAGCCCAGTAACCTTCTTTGAATTCTGACCAATCCCACTGCTGCAGAGGCAGGGCTTCATAAAACACACACATATAAGTTCATGTCAGTTTCTCAAATAGGACGAGTGTTTCTCTCACCAAGCTTCACGAGTCTCTCTCAGTACCACCTCTGATGGAGCTGTGTTTGAAACCAAAGGAGAACAACATGTGAAATGACCTGTGACTGACAGTCAAACTATCACCGTACCAACATCTAGAAGAAGCTCACCATGCTGAGTGTTATGACTGCTGTGGTCTCACTGTAGACACTAGACTCCTTAACAACGTGTCACCGGATGTCTGTCGTATTGAAACTACAACGTCCAGAAGATGGACTACAGAATATTCATCTTACTTCACCCCAGCGTGTTCTCGCCCTGCTGTTTTCTGCAGGTCATAAAAACGAGAACAACCTGTGACAAACATCCCTTCATTACAAAGGCTGAAATGTTAAAGGAGGAGGAACACATAGGGTCAGATTTACGGACCGTCTGCAGCATGTTGTCGTGTTAAAAAGCTACTGTCAGGATTTAAAGAGGCACAGTGTCAGTTTGTGACTGAAAGCCGTGCACAGGGCTATCTCTGTGGATGGCCTTATTTCATATTTGTAGGCGTTTTCCTTTCAGCGTGCAAAATTTGGGGAGAATATTTAAATTACTAAGATTTGCAGTATGCCAAGAAAGCATGTCATATTCTGCCCCTGGTGTGGTTGTGATAGTTGCTTCTAGCAGTGTTCATTGATTTGGACAGAGAGGGGGACAATACAACTATTAATGTTAGTGTGTCAGATTAATGTCTGACTGTTACAGTACGTGACTGTTGAAAAATACAACAACAAGAAAAAAAACCTTCTATGGATGCTGCAGTGTCTCCTCTGCTAAAGGAGCTAATGAAGGAAGCATTGAAGCTCCTTTCCTTAGTATGTGGAAAATTCAAACAGCTCCTATTACAGCTGCCACAGAGATACTTTCAGGTCACTTCTTTCATTTAGGAACCTTCCTGAGAGAAAGTGACTAATCGAACATACCCATGATTTTCATTTAGGAAGTTACGGTCCCATTAGAGCCACAAAGCACCTGAAAGCAGGGGAGGATTTAGGGTGAGGCTTCCTGTGACTGACATGTAGCCACTGGCTCGAGGTTTCAAAAAATGAGGCTTTGCTAACCAATGGATGACACCACGGTGGTGTTTCTTCCTCCTCTTTAATCATGTGATGACTCCTCACATTTACCTGCTGACCCTGATTTGTGTCACAATGCATTTCAGGCCATGTTACAGAGTAACACAAAACTAATGTAACGAGTAGTGTAACAAATGACTTTCTGTAGGGAGTAATTAAGTAAAGTAATACATTACTTTTTTTAAACTAACAAATCATATGTAATACATTACTTTTTTTGAGTAACGACTCCAACGCTGCTCTCCTGTTAATGACAACATGTTACTGATGAGGGTACGGATGAATCTGGAAACACAAAGCAGTCGGTGCTGCTGGTGGTGATGAGACCAGATCAGGTATCCACATGTGAACTACATTTGTTTTTCACTATGTGTTGTCCCTCTGAAATATGAAGCACCGACAGCTCAGACATTACAATCAACAGAAAGTGGGATGAACACACAGCGTTCAGACTGACAGCAGGAAGAGCTCGGCTAAAATAAACTCCATCAGAGATTCAGGAAACCCCGACAGTCTGCGGAGCAGCTCACCTGATGTCCTCAGATCCACCTGAGCTGCCCTACAGTTTGTAACGTTCTTGTTGAACCTTTTCCTCGGTGCAGGAGTCTGTCCCTGCATTTACCCCCACCTGAGGACATTTTACAAAGATGGCTGAGTGCGAAACATTCAGTGAGGAAGCCTCCTGATTTATCCTGATTACACTGGATTCAGTTTGTTGAGCTTCGTTTCTGTTGCAGCAGGTCTGGAAAACACAGAAAATATGCAGCAACCAATCAGAGCAATGCTGAAATGATACTGTAATTACTTTGCAGAATATGATCATTTGTCATGTTTAAGAAGCTCTTCTTCTCTCTAGCTGCTCTGTAAAACTGAAAGAGCCCCTTGTTAACAGCCATCACTGAGTATACAGCTGCAGCCAGCTGGTACTGTTCAGAGAGAGAGATCAAAAAATGATGGGTTGCCATTAAATAGTAAAAAATAAAAAGATCTCTCTTCTGCCTTTAATTTGTTTTCCTGGATGCTGAACATGATGAACAAAGCCTAAACCCTAACTCTGATCTGCACGGCTCATCTGTAGATCTGAACCGCTTCACTCTGTACTCAGTGTATCCAACAAACTTCCCCAAACTGCTGGTGAACCTGAGAAACTCACACTTGTTGTAAGAGCAGGAGAAGATGTAGTCGATGTCCTTCAGATTAAACACACAGTGAGTCACAAAATAATTCAAAAATCCATCTAAAGAACAAAAAGGAATCAGACTGAACCTCAGACTGTGGACTGATCAGTGATCACAGTAATGATCAGTGTATTGATGTGTATTGTTCATACAGAAGAGGAGAGCCATGGTGTCAGAGTAGCATGGTGAAACATCCCAGGAGCCAATGATGTGTCCAGACTGAGGCATCAGGAGATGTATATTCACAGTCTTTGAATTCTGAGAGCCTCATGGAGCTCTGGGGTTAATCAAGGAGCCTTGGTTAGCTGACTCACTGATCCACCAGGATATACAGAGAAGGAAGTGTTCAGAAATCAATATTTGGTGGAATAACCCTGATTTGCAATCACAGCTTTCATGCATCTTGGCATGCTCTCCACCAGTCTTTCACATTGCTGTTGGGTGACTTTATGCCATTCCTGGCGCAAGAATTCAAGCAGCTCAGCTTTGTTTGATGGCTTGTGACCATCCATCTTCCTCTTGATAACATTCCAGAGGTTTTCAATGGGGTTCAGGTCTGGAGATTGGGCTGGCCATGACAGGGTCTTCATCTGGTGGTCCTTCATCCACACCTTGATCGA
>VUQI01028986.1:0-13351 GCA_015106735.1 Paratilapia polleni | reverse complement strand
CTGGTCCTGTAGTAAGATGCAGAGTAGAACTGTACATTTTTCAGATGAATTAATTGTGCTCATTGACCCTTAGGCCGCTATTTCATTCTTTATACTGATTGCAAGTGTTGGAAAGAGTTCTGACACGTGTCTGTCTGTGTCTCTGTGTGTCTGTGTGCAGAGCCTGGTTATGGATTTTAACCTGCTGACGGACAGTGAAGCCCGCAGCCCGGCGCTGTCGCTCTCAGACTCCGGGACCCCGCAGCACGACCAGGGATGTAAAAGCCAGGACCACAGCGGTCAGTCAACACAGTGAATGATGCGTGTATCTAGCTGTCTCTGTCTGTGATATATGGATAATATGGATGTCACATTTTGCGCGATGCACCACTGGATAAATTTCATGCATGTACAAATTTACGTCAAAATGTTTTATAGTCCACTACCAGCCTACTACTACTGCTACTAATAATGATAATAATGATATCGAGGAGCCTGCATATTTCCGTAAAGGCTTTAATGAATTATGGGTGCAAAACAAACTCCACTTTATCTGCTTTAATAAAAATCTTTGTTGTGTCCTATTTACCTCGTGCACAATCTAATTACCAATTAATCAAAAAAAGAAGCTCCACAGTATCCACGGAAAGCTTTTTCAATTTGCGGGTGATTTGTGTCGCAGTAGCCTCTTCAGGCCGGTACTCAGGCTGATGATGGACTCTAATCAAATACAGTTCAATCCGACTTTGAATATGAAAATGAATTTGCAAACGAGCGAAACGTGTTTCTCATCCGGAGCGTCAGAGTGTAAGCGTGGCGGCGCCGACAGATTGAGCGCACTTTAAGAGCGCGAAAACTCCTAGTTCCGACCATCCTCAGTCTGTCGCAGATATCTGTATTTAATCATAAAAAACTGAAACTAACGAAAAACGTGAACGTATACGCTACTATAAATTAAAATATGCTGGAACTGACACTGAGAGACCACGCATTTAGTTTTGGAGGAAAAAAAATGGCGATTTAACAAAAACAATAACTTGCTGTGATGTCCCTCATCTGGGAATGATTGCACTTTGATTAAGTTGCTTAAGTTATCACATTGCGTAAACTTGAGTCACCTGAATGGTTCTGTACGCACGCAAGCCACCAATCAAGAGCGCCGGCTGTTGATTCTGTGAGAGAACCAGACTGCGACCATATCCGCTCCTTTGTGACATGAACTGACTGCTTCAACTTGTCCACTTATATCACATGATTAAATTACAAAGAACCATCTGAGTGGATTTTTCGAACTCTCTCTAACGTCTCCATCTTAGCCGAGCCACGTATCTGCCAGTCCCTATCAGCATGGTGCTGCGTGAGTGTGTGTTTATGTGTGTGTAACCCAATCTAATCGCTAAACTGTGTGTGGTCAGAAATCCAGTCCTAACAAACTGTCAAACATAAACTATTTTAGAGATAAATATGGTTGCAAAATTCGTTCGTGTGTCTCCTGCTGCTGCACCTGCTGTCTCTAGGCTTAAAAAAAAACGAAGACTCATTTGCTGTCTGGAAACCTTTTTTGTCCCCCTGCTCTGTTTTTATACTTAAACAGTTTTTTTATTCACGTGGAAACCCAAATCTAAATTACACAATTTATGACAATTTTTTTCCACAATGAAAGCCTAAAATACTTATATTATAAATATAAATAAAATTAAAATCTGATTTAAAGAAAATTTCATCTTTTGCAATAAAATATGACAAAACTTTAATGCAGTATGTGAAAAAAAATTCTACAAGTAATGTATATTCTTTAGAAATGCACCTATTGTGAAATCTTTGCCCAAGACTGACATTAGTATTACATATTTTGTTTTGTTTTGTGCTTTGTTTGTGCCAGGGAAACAAATAAATCCCCATTATAAAGAAACACATGACCTGTTTAAAAGGCTTTCAGGTCTTTATTACACTATTTTTGAACCTTTAGCCAGTACAAAACTGATGGGACACAACAAAGGAATATCAGTCCCTGACATCAGTAAATGCCATCTTAGTTGCTGATATGCAGATATCAGTCGACAGTGCTTTTGTTGCATACCTAATATTATTAATAATACTTCATATTATGTTATTAATGTATAATATTGATATTTTTAATGTTGTCTACCTTTAGGCCAGGAAAATAAGGAATAAAAATCCATACAATTTTTTATTGCTGACACTGAGAAATTTAAACTCCACTGCACAGTTGCAGAGTGCTGTACATAATGAGCTCATCTTTCTATAAGAGATGAGTGAGATGTATTTTACTGAACTCCTGGTGAACAATCCTGACCATCACAGCTTCTTGATCAATCCTTACTTACAGATTTCAGCAAACAGCCTAAATCTGGAGTGAATTTAGAAATGAATATGATTGCAAAATTACTTCCCTGATATGAGACAGCCCTTTTATCAAAATGTTTCTCCACTGTCTCTTATACTGCAATAGTTAAGAGAACACTATTGATGGGTTGGATTTTCTTCTTTAACATTACAGACACATTTCTCCCAGTTTAATGTTCACTTATGTACTCCTTTATAACAAACACAAAATACAACCTTAAATCTGGACTCTATTATTCTGAAGAATAGTTTGCCACACCTTAATACATCAAGCTGACGCCTATGCTGCAGGCAGATCCATGACTGAATGAATGTGCTCTATTAAAAGAAATCTTTCTACCTGAATAAAGGCAACGCTCCTGTAAAACCTGACTTTGTCTTTGGCAGACTGCTGTTGAAAGCAGGACCTGGACAAAATCCATATTCAATAGTCTATATGCAGTCTTCATTGCTTTTTAAATGTTTGTTTTTGTGTATATAGCCTGCTCTCAGCTGTTTTCCAGCTTTTAAAGAGTGATTTGGTTAAAAGCTTCTTGAAGTTGTTTTCCAGATTAAAGCCTCTGAGAAGCTGACCTGGAATGGCTGTGTCATGTCGGCACATTATCAGTCCGATTGCTCCTATTGTTGGTCAGCACGTCACTCTAAAAAGGGCTGCCCTTTCCTCTGTATTGTGTTATAGACTTTGGCTTTAAGTGACAGCTTACCCAGTGTCAGTTTACTGCCAGATAACAGCCTCGGCCTGGCCCTTTTTGGTTTTGCCGGTGGCCCTGTGGAGCCTCCTTTTAAACCCTGCTGATCATTTCGAACAGCTCCCAGAGAGCTAAGCCCTCGCCAAACAGAGCCCAACCTGCCCCAGTCACAAAAGCCTGATCCACGGGATTAGCTGGCCAAGTAATTTCACTTCTTTCTGTGAGGTCCTCAAATTGCAGGAGTCAGATCTGGCAGAGAGGAGCCCTGGCAGACATAACATGGATGTGTGGTCCCTTAAATTCATTGCACTGGGGGCCAAATGCAATCTGCTCCTGCACATCTCTGACCATAATGCACTGTTTGCAGACATTCCCTCTAGGCAACATGATGTCACACTCAGGAATGGAGGGATATCAGATGATGATTGATCTCATATTATTATCCAGTCAGTTTCAGCTGGGATCGAATAGTGCTGATCCAGGGTGAAAGCTGTCAGAAGAATGGGATACCTTTTTCAGTGTTAATAGTTGTATTATGAACATGTATTTTACTCAGGACTTTAGCATGCAACAGGCTGCTATCTTTATGGCATTGCCGTTACTAAAATCAAAGATCTATAGATTTATCTATGTGAAAAGACCACTTTGTTTCATAATTCATACAAATTAAAAATTTGCAAGTTAATTTGCAAATGCCAACTTTACTGCCTAAAGAAAATAATCTATTTTTCTGGTATATTTATTACTGAGTTCCATACTGTAGTCCTTAAAAAAGGAATGGTAAAATGATGTGTTATGGTATATTACACAAATAGAAAATAGTAGTTGTTTGATAAACCTGGGTGACAGTGTTATTCCATCACAAGAGAACTGTAAGGCTGCAGTCTAAAAATCAGCAGTTAAAAGAGCACAGATGTTGAATTCAGCATTAGAGATTACTGGGAAACTGGCAAATACTCTTACATGAGCAGCTGCTACCACACAACCCTTTCATGGCTTTTGCTTAAAAGTTACTCTATCAATAAATATTTTCTTAAAGTTGTTGCCAAATACTTTTCTGTCATTTGAGAAATAAGTTAATCCTTTTAGCTTTAGGGCACTGGTTGGTTTCTGTGTGTCTGAGAAAATAATGAAAGTGACGTATATTGCAGGGATCAAGAAATGTAATTGGTGCTAAATGATTTCTTTTGGATTTGATTAATACTGTGAGTATGATTGAGGTTCCATATTGTCCTGGTCTAAAGTTCTGTTTTATTGGTTTATATGTACTTAGATGGTGCTTATTACATAAATCTGATTTTATTAAAGTTTCATGTGTGTGTAAGGGTCAGTGTGCCCACAGCTGCCTTTTGTCCCTATAATGGGTTAGTGTGGTCCTGAGTGTAGTGCAGAACTGATTTGTGTTGTCCACCACATGAGTATGCAGAAGCAACATCAAATTTCTTTTTTTTTTCTTTAATATGAATAAATATACATAAAATCCAGTGATCATAAACCTCTTGCTTATTTTTGCAATAGTTCACTTTAAATAAATAAATTTGTATATTTCAGGCAGTATTTGCACTGACCCCGTGACGACCCAGTGATGCACTGATACAAGTTACACTTCTTTCCTAAGGAAAGAAACTGTACTACACTTAGATTTATTTTCATAAATAAATGATGATCACTCTGTAAATCCTCATGTGGGAAATATTCCAGCCAATTTTAATAGTCTTTTGGGTGTAAATGTCCATAAAATAAATGCTATTCTTATTTAGTGTAAACAGCTTAATAGATTTTTAAAGTTACTGTCATACACACTGTAAAACACTAGAATTTCAAAATATACACTGTAATTTAGGATTTAGTTTGTTCTCTTTGACAAAAAAAGAAAACAGAAAAAAGGTTAAACTCAAGGTTAAATTAGTATAGTGGTGTCATGAAACAAAAACCCAGATAACAATATGATTGCAATATTTATATTTAAAAAAAGGTAAAAAAGAAAAATAATAATAATGCTATCAGCCAAATTCATCAGTATATTGTGTTTTCTGGAAAATAACTGAGACTGAAAATACAATTGCATGGAGGTAGTGAGAGTCTGTGCAATTCATGTGCAATTCATGCAAAAAGAACAACTCCACAGTTATCTATGATATTCATTACTGACACAATATCATATCATGGTTATCATTAATACACAGTTATCATGATACCCCTAAGTAGCTGTTTTCAGAGCTTTTAAACACATATCATGGCCTTCATTAGAAGATAGTGTTTGTTCAGTTGTCACATTGGCACAAAAACTACAATCATTACTTTTTGATGCTTGGTTCATGCTTGACTGTCTTGAAGATGAAGCAAGAACTTTTATACTTTGTTTTGCTCTCATTGGTCTATCCAGTCATTCTCTCATTGCTCTCACTGATCTTCCTCCCAGTGCCCTCATGTGTTATTACCCTGTGTGTCTGCAGACACAGAGAAATCCCACCAGAACCAGCTGGATGAGTCGAGTGCTGAGGATGGCTCTCTGAAGAAGAAGCAGCGGCGGCAGAGAACTCACTTCACCAGCCAGCAGCTGCAGGAGCTAGAGGCCACCTTCCAGAGGAACCGCTACCCTGACATGAGCACCAGAGAGGAGATCGCAGTTTGGACCAACCTCACTGAGGCTCGGGTCAGGGTGGGTACATAAGCGCTGTCATGGTTTTAAGTTAAGGTTTTAAGTGATGGTTAATCAGTCAGGTGAAGTATTTAGTTAGAATAAAAGGCTGCAGAACAATAGAACATGATTACATGTAGAGCTGATTAGGCAAGCACTTTGCTTGGAGTGTCAATTGGTGCCCTTTCATGTAATGATCCCGTGTTCCAAATATACAAACTCATCAAATGACTTCGACCAGAGCAAACCAACTAAAGGTTTGGAAATACACCAGAACTTTGTCCTTAGTGCCAGGGTCAAGCTTTTATAAATTTAATCCTGCTACTTGTAAGGCTGCATTGAAAGTAACTCTAACACAGCACTGAAAAACTTGTGAACTTGTTCTTCATTTGAATGGAGTCTGTCTGCACAGCGCAAAGGACAGAGCTCAGGCAAATAAGTTGTACAAGTTTTGTCACAACACTTTGCTGTACAGCAAGACTGCGCCAATCACGTATATGCAAGCTCACATTTTTGATATATTATTATGTAGTGTGCTGCTATTCATGTCATGATATTTATGAAAAAAGTGAGTTGTCATGTCCAGTCTGGGACATTATGGCCCCAAAGTTTAGAAATACGTTTGTAACCAATGCCATCAGTATTTTTTGCAACAATAAGGTTGCCACGGTCTTGAGAGAGCTCTTTGCTTTTACCCATCATGAGATGTTTATTGTGTGACACCGTGGTAATGAGAAACCTTTTTATAGGCCATCAGTTAGGACTGAACCAGCTGATATTAATTTGCGCTGATAGGGGGCAGGATTGCTTTTTAAATAAGGACAGATTTCAGCTGGTTTCTTGGTTTTCCGTGCCTTTTTGCACCTCCTTTTCTTCATGTGTTCAATACATATTCCCTGTGTCATTCCACTTTATTACACATATCTTAATTTATGGACTTATTTGTTTTGATTTGTTTGTATGTGTGGATTACTTACTCTGGTGAAAATTTCACGTCAATAGCCCCATTAGAAATATATTTACTGAGAAAAATGTTGATACATTCAATACTTATTTTCCCTGCTGTAACTGCAGGGAAAATGTACAAGAAAACCTGTTATTTCATTAGCTAGGTAAAAAGTTTCATTCCCTTCTACCAAAGCATGAGTTTGTACACTAAACTTAAATGTCAAAGGTGCAACAGAGCATGGCCACACCCAGTGGTTTGGTTATTGTAGCTGTATGGAGCAGGAGGATACACATTTTGATGGATGACCATACAATCGCTGGCCTGCCTGACAAGTAATGGATCAACTTAATGTTGGCTGGATGAAAGGTCACATAGCGCACACTCTTGGTTGTTATTTTGAAAGGACAACAGACTGCACATTGTCTCATTCCCAACATCCGTCAGCGGCCTTCTAAACCCCTACATGCAGACAGATTCCTGCAGGTTCCAAATACATCACCTGTCAGTTTGATTCATGTGATTTGTCAGGGAGCTGTTGTTAATCATCAACGCTGCAATCTGATGGAACATATTGATAACAGTCTAGCCAGGCTCTGAGGGTAGAGGGGGTATTGGCTGGGAAGACCTTTGAATGCATTATTTGCTTAATATGGGATTTTGTATGAATATAATAAACATTCACAATATGCCACAAAAGTAGTTTTTAATGCTTCACATGTTTTGGTGTATTGCACCACTAGCAGTTACATTTAGTAAGTTAGTAGTATGTCCAAATAAGTATTTGGACAATGACACATTATTTATTTATTTATTTTTATTTTATTTTTGTAATTTTGCCTCTGTACACCACCACAGTGGATTTTAAATCAAACAATCAAGATGTGATTGAATTGCAGACTTTCAGCTTTAATTCAAAAGGTTAAAAAATACTGCATGAACTGTTTAGGAAATAAACATTTTCAATGACTCAAAATAATTGGACAAACTGACACCATTTTAAATTATAAGAATTGTTTTAATAATTGGATGAAAATCATTTGCAGTCAGTGCCTGAAGCCTGAAGTCTAGAACCTGTGAACATCACCAAATGCTGCATTTCCTCCCTTGAGATGCTCTGCCAGGCCTTTACTCCACCTGCTTTCACTTGCTGCTTATTTGTGGGTTTCTCTGTCTTCAGTTTCGCTTCAGTAACATGCTCTGTTGGGTTGACATCAGGTGACTGACTTGGCCATTGAAGAATATGCCATTTCTTTGCCTTGAGAAACTCTTGGGTTACTTTTGCAGTTTGTTGTGAGTCATTATCCATTTGCACTGTGAAGCGCTGTCTGATCAGTTTTGCAGCATTTGGCTGAATCTGAGCAGAGAGTATAGCCCTGAACACTTCAGAATTCATCCTGCTACTTGTATCAGCAGTCACATCATCGATAAATACTAGTGGCCCAGTTCCCCTTTCAGTTATACATGCCCATGCCATAATATTGCCTCCACCATTTTTGACAGATGATGTGGTATGCTTTATATCATGAGCTGTTTCTTTCCTTCTCCACACTTTTCTTTTTCTATCATTCTGGTACAAGTCAATCTTCATTAAATCTGTCCAAAGAATTTTTTTCCAGAACTGGACAAGTCTAATCTGTCCTTCCTGTTCTTGAGTGTAACCAGTGGTTTGCACCTTGTTGTAAACCCTCTGTACCAGATTGTGGATCTGGTCACTCCTAAAGTTTTTGCTGCCCTTCTGATATGTTTATTTTGGTTTTTCAGCCTAATGATGGCATTTTTCACTTATGCTGACATCTATTTGGACCTCATATTGAGAATTTCAGTGAACAGCTACCAAATACATGTTCGACACTTGGAATCAATTCCAGATCTTTTAACTGTTTTATTTGTCATGGAAAACAGGCCTCACCTGGCCATGAAACTGCTTGTTCAATTACTTTTGAGCCAATGAAAATGGGGGACTATGCATAAAAATGGCTGTAATTCCTAAATAGATAATGCAATATTTTGCCAAACCCCTTGAATTAAAGCTAAAAGTCTGCACTTTAATCACACCTTCATTATTTTATTTAAAATCCACTGTGGTGGTGTACAGAGGCAAAATTACAAAAAATGTGTCGCCATCCAAAAACCTGTGGACCTAACTGTATACCTAACCACAATGCTCCTTTAGCTAAATGCTAACATCAGCATGGTAACACACTCAGATTTAAAATGTTAGCATTCTGATGATCACTTTAGCTTAATGTGGGAGCCCACTAACATTTTATGGATTTTAAGCATAAAATATAGTTAATTAAGGACAATATCAACCAAGCTGTGTTCAGCCATATATTTTCTTGTTCTATTTTGTAGAATGGCTTGGTGTCAGACCTTTATTATTTTGATTTATATTGCCCTCATGTGGGGAATATTCTCAAATTTAAAAAATTGTATAATCTCCACCAACTAAGACAGATTCAGGGATTTTTTTCAGCACACAAGATTTAGTTGCTGGACTTAATGGGAACTTGCTGGTTTTAGGGTACATGTTCAGTGGCCAGGGTTCAGTATGGGCTCATGGCAAATTAATGGCTAGGAGCACTTTATAAGGCTAATCGAAGCATAAATACACGTGAAGATGGCAGGAACATGACAAAATGTTAGATTAAGACCTGATGATGGTGCTACATGAAATGAGTTATTACATCTCAGTGTATATCAATGTATGGCAATACATTTTGTCAAGATATTTTTGATCCTAAAGATTTAGATGTAATGATGATGGAAGAAAACCTATAAACGTTCAGTGTCTGGAAATAAACAATGTCTGCAACAAATTTAGCAAAAAAAAAAAAAAAATTGAGACTCACTGAATGTGAAACTTTTAACTTGCTGGTGGTGCTTGATAGAAAGTCAAGAGGTCACTAAAGTCTCCTACTTTGAAGACAAAACACCAAGTAGAAAAAAAAAACAGTTTCCAGGCAGAAAGGATTTCTGGCAGAAAGGCTTTAGTCAGTTAGGTGATGTACTAAAGAAAGACCAGTGAAGAGGTCATGGTGGATGAATGTGTCAAAAACAGCAGAATGGGGCTAGTGTCAGTGTTGACTTATTATTTTCAATTTTTCGGCCACAGACAGGTAATACATTCTAGGCCCACTACTGTCATTAGTCTGTTTGATTTAACTTCACATCATATTTCACTGCTTTTTAGAGGAAGCATTTTGATCTCATTTTCTTGCAGTTGTTCACCAAAGTTGTATCAAAGTGGCTGTAGATGAGCTCCTGAATAACCTTGACATTCAGCCTCTTCCACAAACCCTCAAACAGCATTGCCTATGAGTCATGATAAAGATTGGGTAGCTTCTGTCCGTTGGAGCGGGGTTTCCCCTGCTGTCACTGAGTGGCATGGAAAACACAGAGTCATGCACTTTATACTCACATTAATGGTCAATAGCATTCTGTTACTATAATAACAGAGGATTGGGTGATACACAGCACGTATGCCAAGGGGACGGAGATGCAGCTGAATATCAACACAAGTAAAGCATGTAAAAGTTTTATGAGGATTAAAGAGATAAAACATCTGATGCCAAATTATTTTAATGTAAAACAAATACATGACTGTTAACAAATGACCAGGAGGCTCCTATCAAATACCATTTTTCTGAATAAAAGTTTGAATAAAATTTTGTCCAGACCTGTAGCTAGAGAGGAACACGGCACAGTTTTCATTTCTAAAAGATTTTCTACTAAAGCTTTAATCCGATTCATATCTTCCAAATATAGGACCATAAAATGACAAATGTGAAGATTGCCCTTCCCTGACATTTCTTTCATTGGGATCTCACTATTCAAATAAGTGAATGATTAGTTTTAATAAGCCTTGCCTAATATGACTGTTTGACAATACACTTCAACTTACTTTCTGGGATCATTATGTCTTTCAAAAATTGTGGATACATATGCACGCAATATTACTGAAAGTATTTGAGAGGGGTTAGGATACTCTGACTGGATGGGTTTTAGAATTAGACTTTATTGACTCCTGACAGTTTCTGAAAGAAAAAGTCATTTGAAAATAACTTTCTTGGCCCTTCTATTTTTTCTTTGCTATTAAGTTGAATTTATAAGAGAAGCTGTGAAAACAATAGTCAACCTTCAAACAAAGGAGATCTTTCTATCTGTGGCTTCGCAGCAGCTTTTAATGGTGTGTGTATATTGTGTTAGTCTGCAGTTAAACTCTTTTTCTACCCTAATAGTAGACACATTAGCTTTATGTAGCTTCTTAAAACCATTTTAAAGTACAAATTGTTGTTGCTGTTTTTTTTCTATTACAACTAGTCTTAATTTTATAGTTTCCATCATTATTTCTACTGTGTTCACCAATTACAGTTAGAGAGGCACTGATTTTACAAACAGGCAAATTGCTAAATATTTATGTTTTTCTTTATAGTGAGTAGATGAGTCATGAGCTACAGAGCTTCATGCTGTTCTTGAGGAAGCGAAAATATATGTACATGAATAATATACAGTGCAACAGAGAACAGCATAAAGTGCAGCATAAAATTATGTTCTATTTTTGTCACCCTTAGGTATGGTTTAAGAACCGGCGTGCCAAGTGGAGAAAGCGGGAGAGGAACCAGCAGGCAGAGTTATGCAAAAATGGCTTTGGTGCCCAATTCAATGGACTCATGCAGCCCTATGATGACATGTATACGGGCTACTCCTACAACAACTGGGCCACCAAGAGCCTAGCAGCAAGCAGCCCACTCTCTGCCAAGAGTTTCCCATTCTTTAACTCAATGAATGTAAGCCCCCTGTCATCTCAGCCCATGTTCTCCCCACCCAGCTCCATCCCCTCCATGAACATGGCATCTAGCATGGTGCCCTCAGCGGTAACTGGAGTTCCCGCCACGGGGCTCAACAATCTGGGCAACCTCAACAACCTCAACAGCCCCACAGCACTCAACTCGGTAGCAGTGACAGCAGCCACCTGCCCTTATGCCACCACAGCCAGTCCCTACATGTACAGAGACACCTGTAACTCCAGCCTGGCCAGCCTGCGGCTCAAGGCCAAGCAGCACACCAACTTCGCTTATCCAGCAGTGCAGAACCCTGTGTCCAACCTGAGCCCCTGCCAATACGCCGTGGACCGGCCGGTATGAAGAAGAAGCTCCAATTGTGATCCCTGACTCAACCAACCAGCTGTAAGCCCACTGCTACCCCACTTCACATCTTTTCAGTTCCATCTGTAAACTGCCAGATGCACAGCAGACTGGCAGCTTGTATGTTCATGGTACACAATGAGAATTATCTGCAAAACTGATACAACAAATAGACATGCTCAGATGGACCACTGCGCTTTGTCGCTGAACTGACCAACTGCTTCAAAGGATTTCTAAATATTATTGTTCATTATCATTTTTTTTCCTTCTTTTGAACTGCATGATTAGAATAAACATAGAAACCATGGATAAAGAAAGAATGGATGCTTCAACTAGACTGGTGGTTAAAGTCTTGGCCCCCAAAAGAAACCATCAAATGCGATCTTTGCTACTGTTTTGCAGGAAAAGGGACCTGTGGTTGTGATGTGAAAGAAATGGAGGATGTATATAATGGACTTTTTTCTGTTTTGTATGTGACAAAAATACAAAAGTACTTTAAAGATGAGAAAAGCATGTTCTGCAAAATCAAAGGCCCTAGGTTAATGTACTATGAGCACAGCGCTTAGGAACTTTAAACTTTGTTGTGAATTCCTCTTCCTTTGAAAGGTCGTAGGTCAAAGATCAACTTGGAGGGGTGAGAGGAGGACAGTCTTGGAAAGTGAACACAAACCTCAAGCTTAAAAAAACAAACAAACAAACAAAAAAGGCAATTCACACAGTCACACATATGCCAGAATATGAGCAAGACTTTTTCAAGTAAAACTATAAAAAAGCCATTGAGTATATAGATTTGTGTGGTGTTATACAAAGGGAGTCCATGACTGTAAAAATGTATGTAAGAGTGCAGTTGTTATAACAAAAAAACAAGCTTTTTTCCTGGTGTAGCCTGCTTTGTCTCATTAAAGAACCAATTAAAAGATTCGTTTCTATGAACCATGAATAGCACCTGTCCCTCCATATCTCTGATCTAAAACATATGACATTACTGGTGCGACACAGGCCAAAACACGATGTTCTCACAACAGTGTGCGATGGAAACCCAGACTCACTTCCTTGACAACACTTATGTAACAATGACAGTGAGTACTAGGCTGGATGGGAGAGATATAAATGTTCCTAATGGCTGCTCACTGATATGTTTGACCTACACTCTCAGTGGTAACCACAGACTATCCAGTAACACAGCAGGTATTCACAGAGGCAGGGGCTGAAGCAGTGCCAGGATTATAAAAGGGCCTCAAGGAGCAAGGTGTCCCAGCGAAGCCAAAAACATGGAGTTAGCAGCACATCAATCCCCATCAGCCCCTGCAGTTGTTTAGTGCTCTGATATTTCACTTCTGTTCCTTTTCCTTTACTTTGTTTTACAGATACATTCACAATTTTAAATCACATAGCTTTTTTATCTTGTTATGTCAGTGGAATGGTCTTTACATTTAGTAAACTTAATGCTGAAGCACTACCAAACTCCAGAACTCCTGTAATCATGGAAAGAGGGCATATGAAGGAAATGTAAAACAGTTATGAAAACCATTTCTTAGTTATTTAAAAAATAAAACAAAAACAAATATGTTAATGCTCA